>QPKB01000003.1:34807529-34873475 GCA_003546025.1 Camphora micrantha | reverse complement strand
GGTTGCCCTACATATATGCCCTATCTAACTACTTAATCACCCTTTAGTATGGCCTTCCCATGATATCATCGGGTATTATCTTGGTTGCTACTATCAATTGCACTGGGGCCACTTTCCAGTTGATATACATAATCATATTTATCATATATGTCAAGAAGGCAAAAAAAGGTAGACTTTCTCCACTTAATCTTCCTGTCACCTTTTCTTCTAATTCTTTGGGTTTTTGATTTGCTTGGTTTTGTTACTCATTTTCTCCAAATATTGTTGGGAGGTGAAGATGGTTGGATTATTGGTGGTGGTTTTTTGGTGTATTTGCATTTCATTGCATTTCTTAGCATGAGGGTAATATGTCATATGCGATAAGTCTTTGTTGGATCTTCGAATTTTGCTACTCTTATATCCATGTTTGCTTCCCTGCTATTGATCATAGTATGTTCATTGGAAACTATTTATTATCCTGTTACACAGGTTGAACCACTGACTCCCAAATGTTAGCATGCTTACTGTTGTGGAATTTATGCCATTTTATCTTTCACTTTCTACGTTCTTGATGAGCATCTCATTCTTTGCATATGGAGTGCTCAAGCATGACCTTTTCATTTAAGTAAGTGTATCACATATCTTTTTTTCTCATTAAATAATGTAATATATTTACTCATACAATTTTTTTTACTTGGTTCTGTTTACCATGAATTTGAAATTGTTTTACATAAATTTCAGGTCCCAAATGAGGTTGGAATTTTTTGGGAATCGTAGAACTTGCATTATATGCCTACTATTGCAACAAAGGATCAATAGAAGTCTCAAGTAAAGACTCGAGAACCATTGATGCCATTTTATATTAGCCGAATCTTTCAACAACACAATAAATGGAGCAGTTAAGTTATTATTATTTTTTTTTCACTCTTTCATTGTTACAACTTGTGAGATGCCATGTGTTGTTATTGGAAACAGTATCTTTCCAAGTGATGTGATTATCAACTTTTGCCCTTTTGGGGTGTGTTATTCAAATCTGTCAAATATTGGAAATTTATATTTTTTCCTCTCTCCATTTAAAAGGTGTTTGAGCGAGATATGCTTCTTTTCCTACCAAGGTGATTGGTTTTTGCAGAGAGTATACATTTATTCTTTTTTTTTTCTTGAATTCATGAAACTGGTTGCTTCCATGGTACAACTGGAATCTTGTACATATTATAAATAGAAAGCAGATGACTGATAACTTGCCACTAGGAGGATTTGCTCATCCTTTTGTTGTAGAACTAGGCCATAATTCTTCTTCTCCTCCTTTTTCCTAATTGTCTCATTGTTGTTGCTAATGTTATGGTCATCAGCAAATGATGTGATTCTCTGTAAGAATTAAAGGGGAAAAAGATATTTTATAATTTTATTCATATTGTTGAAATGTCTCCGACAACGATCTGTAGCTGGTTTGGAATGTTGGAGCCGGTGGTTTTACATAACAGGATTGTTGAAGCTGTGATAATGTAACTGAATCATGGAAAGTTTGTCTGCTTCATTTGATTAGTTGTAGCCCATACTTGTGGTTGACCTTTTGTTGCATCTAAGAAGAGCACCCTCTTAATTTTTTCTTGTGTTCCTTCCAACTCTTCTCAACTTCTTTTATTCTTTCCAACTATTCTCAACAAACAGCATAATTAACAGAATTTCTTGAAGGATGAGCATGTCTTTGCTTATTTTGAACTGGGATTCTACTTGTTTTCATTACTTGATAAAAACTCAAATTTTCTGAAGTCTGAATAAATTCGGTCCAGTCTAATAGGTATCACCAAAGGATTTCTTCTATATGAATTACTTGGAGATTGCACGTGCATGGCTTCACTAGTATGTATATATATATATATATATATGCACATTTCCAACCATCTAATGACAGCCACCACATGCAAGAAGATTATACTATATAATGTAGATATATACTATATATGATCCATAGGGATTTGTCTAGTCAAGCTTTATGTTAGTTATTAGTTATGATCACTTTGTATATATAGTGCAAAGTTTTATTGGCCTACAGTGTACTGTAAGGATACTGCAGCAATACAAATTCTTTTGATCTAAAAAAAAAAAACATATATAATATTATATCGGTTATAGAACAAACGATATAATACAATTATAATTTCAGGTTCAAAAAAACGATATAACAAAGCCATTTATAACCGATATTATATAAAAAATTATATCGGTTTCATGCTTTTATATATCGGTTTTACAGTAATATGTGTTATAATTTCAGGTTCAAAAGACATCAGTTGTCCAAAAACCGATATATAAATATCTTTTATATCGGTTTCACTTGTTTTTATATTGGTTTTACAGTAATATGTGTTATAATTTCAGGTTCAAAAGACATCAGTTGTCCAAAAACCGATATTATAAATTTTTTTTATATCGGTTTCAAAACCGATATGAAATAATACACATATTATATCGGTTATAGTTGTTTATTATATCGGGGGTACTTATATCGGTTTGAAGTTTACAGAAAAACCGATATAATAGGTCTTTTATATCGGTTTTTAGCCGATATAAAAACCCTTTTTTTTTAGTAGTGCATCCTTACTCATCATAAAACACCCAATTTATATCTCTTCATGCATTGATATAGATGTCTATCTTAGAAAGTAGAAAAGTATTAACATTTTCCCTCTTAAAGATTACAACATAACTAACAGAGAAATATGATGATGGATAAAAGATAGACAAAGAAAATCAAAGATAGACAAAGTTAGAGACATATTATGAAAAAGGAAAGAAAGGGCAAAAAAAAAAAAAAAAAAAAAAAGAGTAAACGTACCAAAGAGAAAGGCAGCGATGGTGAATAGCACGGTTTTTTTTTTTTTTTTTTTTGATGGTCTGAAATTACTAAACAGCAGTTTTTTTTTTAAAAAAAATAAAATAAATGCCTCATCTTGTATTCTAAAAAAATTAAAAAAAAAAAAAAACTATTAACTTGATCTTATGAGGTACACATGCAGAAAGGTTTGAATTTCAGAACACTTGTACATAAGTTTTAATACAAACCGTGTCCCACAGCGACGCGACAGTGTAGATCACCACACATAAGGCCACTCAAAGGATTCCGATTTGGCCCTTGTGATTTACTCGTGGGAGAAATTAAATTGATATTCTGCTATAATATAACATATGACAATAACTTTTAGACAAAAACATAGTACTGGGTTTTAGTTATTGATATTGATATTTTGCTATAATATCACGGTGTTTTAAATTTAATTGAAATTATGCTATAATATAAAACATGTATATACGGATAGGATATTTTGTAGCTATATGGGTTGGCCCCTCCATGTGAGGAATTGTATTTTTTTTTTTAGTACGTGAGTCATCCATTCTATTGATGTGTGGCCCATTGTTGGTTATCCAAAGAAATGATTATGGTGGGTGGGTTCCATGTGTGTAAGATTAAAAGAACAGGTCTGTCACTAATTAGGTTAGGGTTGAGCGAGGTTGATCAGATCTCTCCAATCCAAGCTCATATTAAAATTGGGATTAGAAACACAGTTTGGCATGGCCTTTGTGATTATTCAGGTTCCCAATTATTGTATAACTTATCGTAACCAGCACCTATTATTACCTGGATATATAATTGACCCATAATCAGTCATTGATAATATTGATAATCGTTATATCTACATGTGTAACTGTGCAAGCTAATGATCAAGTGGTCACGCATATATGTTGATATACATCGATGTGTGGCCCACTGGCCCGTCACGCTCCTTTCTTTCTTTTCCTTTCTCTCTGTTTCTCTCTCTATCTTTCTCTTTCCCTTACCTTTCTTCTCTCCCACTGCACAAAACTCCACTGTCTGCATGCCCACACATTTTTTCTTTTCTTTCTCTCTCTTCTTCCTCTCCCTCACCTGCACCTACACACACCCTACACTAACCGAACCACTCCAAGAGACACCCTCCCACTCCGCCCCACTCCCTGCATTCCCCACTCTCTCTTCTTTCTCTCTATTATTTCCCTGCACTCCAAGAGACACCCTCTCTCTGCCCACTCTCTCTCTCTCTATCCCTCTCCCTGCCACTCTCTCTATGCATCTTTGTCTCACTCCCTCTCCTCAATCCTCCCCACTCTCTCTCTCTTCTTTCCCTGCACTCCAAGAGACACCCTCTCCATGCCCACTCTCTCTCTCTACATCTGTCTCTCACTCCCTCTCCTCAATCCGACCCACTCTCTCTCTCTGCCAACTCTTTCTCTCCCTCTCCATTCTTTTCTTTTCTTCTCTCTATTTTTCCTCTGCTCTCACCTGCAACTACACGCACCCTACACACACCGAGCCACTCCGCCCCACTCCATGCACTCCCCACTCTCTTCTTTCCCTGCACTCTTCCCCACTCCCTCTCTCTGCCCACCCTTTCTCTATCCCTCTCCCTACCACTCTCTCTGCATGTTTCTCTTTACTCCCACTCTGTAAGACCTCGACCCGAGTGACCTCGATTAGTGTTGATTAAGTTTCGTGTTGGTTCATAGCGTGTTTAGTGTGTTTTGGTTTAGTTTGGATTGAGAATAGCTTTGTTATAGCTTTGGGGAATTTTGAGCGCCTTTGTGATTAGTGAGGCCCTTTAGGGATTCCCTTTTTTATGACTTTACGCGTACTTGGGGGATTAATTGAGATTCTTTGGATTTGGGTTTTAATTCCATTTTAATAATCTTGTCAATCTCTATAACTTTCATGTTGATCCCGTTCCCGTCTTGAATCCCGAAACCCGATTTTCATTGCATTGAGGGCAAAACAGTCTTTTTACACAAAATCTGGACCAAATATTTGATATTCCCGAAACCCGTGAAACATATACTTTTTGGAAACTAGAAATTTTGACGATCATTTCTTCTTTCTTCGTCGATTTCATCCGAGGTACCGAAAACTACTATTTCAGCCTTCCAAGTTTCCTAAGGGGTGGAGCCCACTCTCCTCTTCTATATAAGAACCCATCTCTTCTTCTTTCCCTTTTTCCAGTAACTTTCCCTTTGTCTAGGGTTTTCTCCTCATTCTTCTTCTTCCTCTTGCTCTCTTCATCTCAAACTCTCACCAAGCTTGCACCAACATCATAATGGAGATCACCATTCTCTTCCTCTCTTTCTAGGCTCCCCATTGATACAATTTGAGAAGAAAACCTCCCATTCCAAGACTTGTTTTGAGCTAAGACTTGCCATTAGAGGACCTTCCAAGTAAGGTCTCTCACTAATCTCTTAGATTTGAGTTCTTAGGATCTTAGAGGAGCTCCATTTCCATTATTGGAAGCTCCCTCTTCCTATTTCTTTGTTTAACCCATTTTAGGGTTTGTTTTGGGGTTTTTGTAGAGATTGTGGATTTTGTGCTTGAGAGGGTGTTAGAGGATCTTTTTGCTTGGCTTCGGACTTGAGGCAAGTGGATGAATGGTTATTTTGAGCTTTTAATGATTTTGATAAAATGCATTGATGATCTTATACTATTGTTGATTTACATTGATTTGAAATAAATGTGCATTAATGACTCTTATTAGTTCATTTAATGGTTTTGGAAATGTGGTTAGTATATTGCATTTATTGCTTAATGATAGTTTAAATGAACTCTCATGATATGGTTTTCTCTTGTTCCTTATGGTTGAATGTGGTGGAGGAGAAGAAGGGTTGATTGAGGATGATGGGAGTATTGATGTGAAGCTTGAATGATGTTGGAAAGGAGTATTAGGGCCTCCCATGTGGAGTGAAATTGTGGCTAAGGGAGTTGTAAGAAGTAGAAATGAAATGGAAGCAGAATTGTCTCGGAACCCAGTTCTGGGTAGTTCGATTGAGCGAACCTGGTGGTCGCTCGAGCGAAGTGTCCAGAACAGGTTACGAACCATTCCAGTAGACAGTTTGCTCGAGCGAACCCTCCCAGAACTGTATCAGGCTCGTCACAGAACCTCGTTAGTTTGAGCGAACTAATTGTTCGCTTGAGCCAACAGGTTCGCTCGAGCGAACCCCTTCATCGCTCGAGCGAACTCCCCCAGAAGGTTATTAGAGCGTTACAGAACCTTGTTAGTTCGAGCGAACCATTTATTCGCTCGAGCCAACATGTTCACTCGAGCGAACCCGTTATCCGCTCGAGCGAGCCTCCCAGAAAGTCATTCCAAAGAGCTCATCGCTCGAGCGAACTCCCTATCCGCTCGAGCGATCAGCACTACTCACTTGGGACTAATCTGTGAGCAAAAATGAAGTATTTATTCGATTAAGGGGCGTTTGTTGGGAACCCCATTGTGATGGGAAAACTAGTAACCATTTTATAACACCCATTCGAAAAGAGAAATCAAATCACAAGTTTTCATTTTAGTTTTGAAAATCCTAAGGTGTATAAAGAGCCCGAGATGTCTCCAAACTCAAGGAGTACCAATTTTTATTATATATGACATACGGAACCTTTATTCACTTTGATCGAATTTCTAATCCCGATATTTGTCTTGAACCTCTTGAATTATGATTTACCATCCCCGAAAAATACTGAAATTTGCAATTGTAGCATTGTTTTTGCTAGTCCCGATATGCACTTCCCGTTTTGAATGATATTTATGCCTTTGAGCATCCTGTCTCGCCCGTTTATATATGTGCATCATATGAATTGTACATGTCTTGCTTTATGATATTTAACCTATGAGTTGGCACCACTAAGCTTGGATAACCTTGCTGGTCTGATCCACCGACTTGAAAATCCCCCTCCCGTCCCGCCAGCTGCAGTTTGGATCCCGCTACCCGGTTATTACCGTGGTATTGTCCCGATGCCGCAGATTGCTACTGTGGTTCCCGATGCCCGGCTCGCTACCGTGGTCATGTCCCGTATTTATTATATCTATGTATACGTTATTTATGTTGCATCTCCTTACTTTGGTGACTGAGATCAACATTCCGATATGCTCACGTCACTTTGGTGATAGAGGACTTAGCTCCATGTGGTTGCCATCTTGTTGTTTCCCGTATTCCTTGGATACATTACATGTTGTTTATTGCATTTATGTTCAAATAAATGATCATCCTGTTTTATGAGATTTATTGTTTTAACATGTTTAAATGTTTTCCAAGGTAATTTAAATTGTTGTCATATCTTTTCACCCATTTGCCAAACCATCGTGTTTGACCCTTGTTTTGGTACTCAGGTCCCGTCGTTGGCTTTCCCGAGGAGGAGCTTGAGGAGGCGGTCGGAGAACCGTAACGCTTAGTTGAGTGGCATGCCGATGGTGTTGTTTAGACATTCGGGTGCTCGTAGCTACGTAACATTTTGGGATAGAAATTAACCATTCTTTTGGGGTATAGATACTTCGTTATATTGGCCTTTATTGGCCTCTAATTTTGGGGAAAATGTAACTAAACGATTTTGTTATAAACCTTAATTTACTTTTGGGAATTAGCCATTGATCATTGCTTATTTTGATACTGGTTTTATATACATGTTTGGTATTGATATCTTGGACATGAATGTATGAAATAGATTTGCCATTAAAAGAAAGATTCATGTTGATGTGATATCCTCACCGCGGACACCTGTGGGAAATTGCGTGTACGAGTGGCATCTTTGATGGACTCTCTCTCTCCTTGCCACTCTCTCTCTACCTCTTTCTCTCTCACTCCCTCTCCCTGCCACTCTCTCTCTGCCTTTTTCTCTCTCACTCCCTCTCCTCACTCTGCCCCACTCTCTCTCTCTCTGCCCACTCTCTCTCCCTCTCCTTTCTTTTCCTTTCTCTCTCTCTTTCTCTCTTACCTTTCTTCTCTCCCACTTCTCAACACTCCACCGTCTGCATGCCCACACATTTTTTCTTTTCTTTCTCTCTCTTCTTCCTTTGCCCTCACCTGCACCTAAACTCACCGAGCCACTCCGCCCCACCACGCCCCACTCCCTGCACTCCGCCTCTCTCACTCCCCCTCCTCACTCCGCCCCACTCTCTCTCTCTCTCTCTGCCCACTCTTTCTCTCCCTCTCCTTTCTTTCTTTTCCTTTCTCTCCTTGCACTTTGACCCACTCCCTACACTCCCCACACTCTTCTTTCCCTGCACTCCACCCCACTCCCTCTCTCTGCCCACTCTCTCTCTCTCTGCCTCTTTCTCTCTCACACCCTCTCCTCACTCCGCCCCACTCTCTCTCTCTCTGTGCCCACTCTTTCTCTCCCTCTTCCTGCCACTCTCTCTCTGCCTCTTTCTCTCTCACTCCACCCCTCTCTTTCTCTCTCATTGCCCGACTCCCTCCTCTCCTTTCGCCATTCTCTCTCGCTCTCTGGCTTTTCTCTCTCTCAACCTGCATTCCCTCTCCTCTCTCTACCTCCCCCTGCGCACCCATCTCCTCTACGCTAGCCCAATCCACCGGTATAACGTGCACATGCACCACACTTGTGCACTCCCTGTGCACCACACAGTTGATATCTGCGTGCGCTTCAGACTGACACGTCCATTATTCTAATCCAGTCTACAGCCAGCAATTGCGTGGATGGGAAAAGTAACAGGCGATTGGATTCCATGTATTATATAACGTTATGAAATATTCTATGTAATCTAATTTATGAGGAAAGAGAAATCAAGGAATCGCGTAGAGGGTATGTACCTTTTTTGGGTTTTACACAGAGAGGACAGTCGGAAACAAATTCTTAGATGAAATGTAGGAAGACTCGTTAGAAAGGTAGCAAGAAGAACTGAGAAGCATATATCGTTGATGTTTTCAATCATTTCTGAAACGCAGATTGTTGCAGTTTGGAGGGAGTTGCAGGAAGGAAGGTGGGTTAGAATGTGCCAACGGGTTTATTTAGGATAGAGTGGACAATTGTTCTTTTATTTAGGAGAGAAGTTAGATGGACACCTGTTCTGAGGTGCCTTAGAAAATTAGGATTCTTAAAACAGAGGTCTCTGGTTAAATGTAGTGGAAAAACATTCCCTTGGTATAATAGATTACCTATTCAGAAAAATTTAGACAACTTACTAATATATTAATTAACATCAATAATGTTCAATTCAAATAATATTACCTGTTTATGATGTAATGTATTCATCGAATTTTTCTGTTGTGTGTTGTTTAAACCCTTAAGATCCCACTTCATCAACCTAGGAATTTACAAGGTTTGATTGGCTCCAACAATGACGTGTGTTAGCATAAACAATACTGTTCAAATTGAGACACAATAAGATAGTCAAGTTTAATTTACAAATCTATTGGTAAGTTGTAAAATTATAGATGTAAAAAGGTTGTTTGTATATCGATCTTACCAGTAGTGCAAATAGACAGTCAATTACTTTATCTGAACCATCATTTCTGGTGTGAACTGATTGCATGAGAAACTTTGTTATCTTTCTGTCCAAGCATAATTTTTCATTTCAACATAAATTCTCAATATAACCGACGTATGGCCATCCTATTGAGTTGCCATTTGTTGAAAAAAAAAAAAAAAAAAAAACCAACAACTTCACAAGGATGTAAAGGCATATTAGCCTTGACACATCGGCCACATCAACTTCAATTGCTCCATTAAGTGCAATATCCAACTATTCCTTTATTTTTGGAGATGATACTCTTAAAATGTTTCGGAATCTTCTTGCTATGAATTCCAATTGTTTCTTCTTTGCATATTTCAAATCTAAGGTCTTTGATCCATGGGGCATTCCAAATAATAGAGAGATGTCGTGAACGACACATACTGGCTTCTGATTTTGAGTTTTCCTTCTGCGCTGTTGTATGTGTCTAGAATTCGCATGATTTTTTTATCATATTTTCTGCATCTCTTCTCTATAACTTTTTGGTTCAATATGGAATTTATAAGAAACTAGAAAGGTGTCTTCTTCAGCTCAGCTTTATGTGCAGTGGTTATTCTTCTTTTGATGTTGTCAAATAGTTTGACTATTGATACCAAGTTTGATCTAAATTGTCAGTGCAGCTTTGCATGGTGCTCCTTTTTTGTGTCCTTTCTATTTTGGGTGCTTTCAACTATTGGGGTATTTGTACAACTCAGCTAAAATTATATCAAAATCATCCCAGTCTAGAAGCAAAGTCAGATAAAATCATAAACAAATTCATTTAAATTCACACCATACATAGATACTTTTATACCAGATTCATATAAACCAAGCCAAATCTATTTAAACCAAACCTAATGTAGTTAGATAATTTTATATCAAATGCAAAAAAATTCATATAGATGGGATATAACTTTTTGTGAACTGGTTATGATTTCGAAAACAGATAAATTTATATAAACTCACATCAAAGTTTTTTAAAAGAAAAACTTCACATCAAATTAATATAAATGCACGCAAGCTTAGATAAATTAATTTCAAATTTAGATAAATTCAAGTCACACTCAGATTAATTGACAGCAAACACAGATTAATTCATAGAAAAGACAGATAAATTTATACAAATATATAGATAAGCTTAATTTAAAGTCAGATAACTTCATGCCAAAGTCAGATAACCTATACAAAAAATAAAAAAATCAGATAAATTAACAATAAACTCAGAAAGCCTCTTTTAAAATAAAGTTTAATACATTTCAAATTGAAATAAATTCATGCGAAATCCACTTATTCTCATACCAAACTCATTATAATAATCTTAGATACATTCAGAAGAAAATCATATTAAATCATGTCACCGTCAGATATTTTCGCTTGAAACCCTGTTTAATTGATAGCAATTAAAATTTAGATAAAATCTTGTAATGTATAGATAAACTCTTTTAAATTTTTTTAATTGATATCAGACTATGACAACTTAGTTAAATACATTTCAAAGTCAAATAAAATTATTTTTAAAATCAGAAAACCCTTTCTGTTTTTTCAGTGACCTTACTCATGCTTTGGTTGCACTTTTGCTTGCTTTTTCTCTTTACTTGAGATAATCAATGACTTTATTATAGCCATTGTCTACAGAGAGTTAAGCATAAAGAATAGATAAAATCAGAGAAGAGCGAAATCAAATACCCTATTAGGTTTTTAGGTTTTTTCAGAAGAAATTATTTTTTACATAATGGAAGAAGTATTTTTTCTAACCTTTAAGTGAAGACGATTCAGATGATCGAGGTCTTCGAGCAGTTGATTTTGCTTCTAGGTTTCGCAGTTTCTTTCGTCTTCGCTTTCGAATGAATCTGATTTTTGCTTCTCTAAAATGGTTTCAAGCGGTTTTAAGCGAAGCCTTTTTCCTAATGTGTATAGGGGCCTTTTAGTCTTTTTCATGAGAGGATTGCCGCCACTACGATAAAATATCGTGGAGCTTATGCTATAAAACGCAATAATGAGGGACCTACCGCCAAAAGCCGCAAATTAATTCCCTTATTGAATTCGTTGCCATAGCTATCCCCATTTACAATATCACTACAACAAACTGCACCTTTCCCGACATCATTTGCCGACACAGTGAATATTTGCGTTGGTAAAAGTCTTATTTCCAACGCATATTTAGACTGTGTTGGCAAAAATCATAGAAATTGTTACTTTTACAGACTCAAGTACGACCGCGTCGGTAAAAGCTGTGGTAACCACATTGGCACCAACAAAAAATCCCCTTAAAAGAGATGGAAAGTTTTGCCAAAGCGTGTTATTCTAATGACGACGCAATCCCCGCATCGTAAATAGTTTTTAGTCTAGGCAAAGTCGTAGAAAAGTAAAGGTTATTTGCAGCAGTTTCCTTTTTGCGTTGCACATAATATCTTATTCGCGACGCTGATGTCTTTGTGTCGCAGATAATTATTATTAGCGACCTCCATCATATGGTGTCATAAAAATTTTAAGCTAAAAGAGTCATTAATTTCTTCCCTCCGCCACCATTATGAAAAAAAAATTATACATTTATTTGGGACGCAATTTTGACGTCACAAATGATATTTAGTAGCAATAGTATACCTAATGCATTGCAGATAATGAGTTTTTTTGCGACGTGGATTTAAATGAGTCGCAGATAATTTCTTATTAGCGACATTATTTTATAGAGTTGCATAAAAAATTAAGTCTAATTTTTCACAATTTGATCCATCTCTCACCTTTTTTTTTTAATCGATCCCCTGCCTTTTGTTAATACTGTTTTATAAACGCAAGTCTCTTAATCGATCCCCCTCTGCGTTTCACTCTCTCTATCTATCTCTCTGCCCTAAATCCAAACCAGAAATCCAAGATCCCGATGATCCTCTACAAGACAATAGAAAAATTGAGAAATCCATCCCAATCTTCTCCAAGGCATATATATACAATCCTTCTAAATCTCTAGGCATGTTACTTTTTCAAATCTTCTGCAAGACCTCAATGTCTTCGAACAAGATGTTTAGAAATTTTTGGTGGGGAGATGGTTATGGTAGAAAGAAAATCCAAGGTATGCAAACCAGTTGATGGGGAATTTAGGCATCAAAGACTCAAAAAATAATAGCCTAATGTTTTTGGCTAAGACTTGCTATAGATGCTCATCCAATAATGATATGCTTTGTTCCAGGATTTTAAAAGCTAAATATTGCACAAACAAATCCCTCTGGGAAGCTAGTTCTAAAAGAGGTAGCTAGTGGTTGTGGAAAGGTTTTATTAATGAAAAGGTATGTTGGGTAATTAGGAATGACTAGGGCTGTCAAAGGGCCGGGCTAGGTCGGGCGTGGGTTTGTCCTAGCCCTACCCTTAATATATGCAGGGCCGAGCCTGAGCTGGCAAAAGCCTTCCAAAGGCCTTCACTATCTAGGCCCTTACCCTACCCTCAAGGGCCAGGGTCGGGCCAAGGCAGGGCTCAGGACTTTAAAACAAGAAAAATATTTTTTGAACATTGTTACCAAAATCTTAGTGTGATCGAGCGTTATAAGTGTGATAGAGCGTTATCTTGTCTAACCTCAATTGCAAAGAAATCATTAAAACATCTGTTATCTTTTCCAATCTCAATTGCAAACGAACCATTAAGAAAACATTGGGAGAATATAAGTCATCTCTAAAAAGTTTCTTTTATCGGATAAACGTGCTTTGGTGACTTGGGTTTGGTTCTAGACATATGATTTTATTTGTTTTGACAAAGAAGAAAAATGGTTAAAGAGTATGATCTATTTCGCACCTTTAATATGACTTTCATATGAAATCATTCCAGCAGTGTCTTATCTTGAGAATTTTAAACCATTTACACTCACATACCTTTTATCAATTGGCATTATTTTTAATTGACACTGATTTGACTATTACGTGTTCTTGGATCCCAGTCACAAAAATAAATACATTTAAAAAATACTATTAGTTTAAACTTTTAAGAATTGTGAGTTATAATTATCTAATTAAAAGGATGTTTGGATTACCCCATATTCTTAAAGTTCCATGTACATTCAAACTAACTTTATGAATTGGCTGATATCCTAAGCAACTCTATAGAGGAAAAAGTGTATCATTATTAATAAAAATGAGTACACCCCCTTTGCACTAACAATGTTTTACAGAAATAATACAAAATACTTAAATAAGAAGCAATAAAACTAAAAGAAAGTGATAAGAAGCAATTGTGCACCACTTATTGATTATGTATTAAGTACAATACATGACTTAATTAAATAATTAAATATAGATGAAATGAATGGAGTATGTATGTATGTATGTATGGATTTTTAGGACATTTTTTAATGGGTAAGTGGGTATGAAATTGCCTTCATATCCCCCATATTATTGCAAAGTGACTATGATAAGGGCATTTTAGTATATATTTACATATATGTATATATTATATATAAAATAAATAAAAATAAGAAGGCCAGGGCCACTATTGTTCAAGCCCAGCTCTTAAATCTCAGGGCCTGCAAAAAATTGTCCAAACCCAGCCCTAGGGTTTTTCGTTAGAAACAAAAGCCCCTCATTTTAAGGGCTTTTTGAGGGACTGGCCCCCTTTCTTAGGGCCAAATTGACAGGCCTAGGAATGAAGCAATGGGAGTGCAGTTCTGTCGGGGAGTGCAACTATAATTCCTAGTGATAAGGACCTTTGGAAACCCTTCATTGATATCTCTACCCCAAAGCCTACTAATTAAAGATTTGTGGGACAATAGTAATAATTGGGCTAAACTTAGAATTAGGAAAGTTTAAATGATACAAGAGGCATGGAAGATATTCTAAGAATATATTATATATATTAAATAAAAGGGGGAGGTGGGCTGTGGAGGGTGCCACATCAGCCCTTAGAAATCTCTCCTTTCAAAGAAATACAAAAGAAAAAAATATACAGGCCAACAAATTTCCTTAGATCGCCTCCATTGAAATCTCAACCCATACAAATTTTCTTAAATCTCCTCCCTTAATCCTAGGTTTAGTTTAATACAGTTTCTAATCCCTTTCCATCTTATGTTATTGTTCTCTAATCTAAATCTCCTCAAATCTCCTAAAATCTCTCCATCGCCTCCAATCATTCCTAAAAAATCTCCACTTCTTCCTTTCTAAAAAACTAGAAAAGACTCCAGTTTTGATTAAGAGGAACAACAAGATATGTGGATTATTCACCCAAGTTCAGCGTATGACCTCTCATGTCAATTGATCTGGGGTGGGCCACAGCTCAAAGTATTGATCATAGGACATATGTTGATTGATGGCTTTTTGAGATAAAATTAGGATGCCCAAAACACACGATAGTCTTGAATCTCAAATAAAATTCATTGATACACGATGAGAATGAGATAGCCGTTGGATATCTTGGCCATGGCCACATGGTAAAGGTGGCACACAGCTTGGGATGAATGGGATTCTGTGGGCTGCACCAATCCAACGGTTGAGGTGGTTTGGAGGTAGTATTGTCTTTGTGGGCTGCACCAACCATTTGTTAACAAATGGTCCAGTTTCATGTGATTCATGATCAACTTTATTCATTCTCTTCATTAGAGTATAATTCACACCTTATGACTCTCCCTTCATCTCTTTTAGTATTATTTTATTGACTGACCTACCAGTTGTTGGACCTCATGCATCACTTCAAATGTTCAAAAAACTAAACCAGATGTTGAACGACTTTATAAAACGATTTGATCTTAATCAGTTAAGACTGTAAATAATTAATCTAGCCTGACCATTAGGTTGTAGTCTAATAAAAAAAATTAGGCAATAATAGGATTGTTACTGTAAAATTAGGCTTTAAACCCTTCATTAAGCACACACAATGGTGAAATTTTAAAAATCAACTACAGAGTGCTTTTTAAAGAATGAAAATTATTATTATTATTATTGTTATTATGAAAATGCTCATGACTCAATATTGAAATCATAAAAACTGGTAGAAATTGCTTGTTTTTTACCAATTTAACCTGCACTTGACCATTTTGAAAGGTTTGGTTTGGACCAACCAGTCAGGCACCAAGGGCTAACAGTCCAAAGGACCAGGTTGAGCTGGCTGCCCACCCCAGTCGAGTTATTTTCACACTGCTAAAAAATTCTCTTCTGTGGAACCAAAGTTCCCTCAATGTTAGGAGGAGGACAGCTTGCTGATTATGCCCATGTTTGAATGGTTTAAGAGGTTGACTCAATGGGCCCCACCAGTAGATAGAGGATGCACCTGAGTGCCCAAGATTGTAAGATTGCAGCCATTGATTCTTTGACCTTTTGCTTTTTATGAAAACTTTAGCTTATTGGTTATCCATTATTTTTAATATAACGCAGTTTATTTCAACCTCTTTTAGTAATATTAATTATTAATTACATGCCTTCATTTTTTTTAAAATGAAATTTAAAGTAGTTTAGATGTAAACAAATTTTTTATAAAATGGATGTAAAAAGTTTTTGTCAATTATCATATATAAAGTGGAGGGTTTCTTATTTAATTTTAACCATACTTTTTAGTTTTAACCAGACGTTATGTTCGATTTCTACCGCCATTAACTTACCTGTTTCCATTTTCTCTAATTCTTTGAAAAGATTGTTTCATTTCACTAACTTATATTCACTTATGTCAACAGCATTGAAGATGAAAGATAACATCAACCCTTCAGCCATTGGGACAAGTAATGCACCCGGTCAATTGGAAAGTAAAGTGACAACCTTAGTGACTAACGCTGAAACAAGTCGATAAATAAGTGGATGAATTGCACAATCTTCTTATATATTCTTCAAAGATTTGAATTATTTATTATTCAACTTTATGTTTGAAGCGAAATTCATTATTTATTATTTTTCATACACACTTATTTCATAAACTTTTAGTTTATAGATTTTTTCATATTATATTATCATGGTATGACAGTTATATACAACTATACTTGTGCACCAATGTCTATGTGATACTCTTTATTTCAATTAAATAATATCTTTTCTCTTACTTTAATTCTAAATATATTCTCTTAACCTGGGCCTTTGTTGCTAGTATATATATACACACATATATACCGGGGGAGAGAGAATATATTAATCAGTGCGCTACTCGCGCGCTGGATCAATTGCGCAGCTCAATGTGGGGCCTCACCTGGGACTGAGACCTAGTGGGATTGAAAGATCTCCCTCGTAACCCAAAACCCTAGCATCTCCATCCCCGATAACCGTGTACAGAGACAGTTGATAGAGGAGATTGAACTTTACTAAGAAAGGTGCTGTAACTACTAAATTGACCCATCCCTATCTTGTAATTACACTAATGATAAAACCCACAACATAAGATGGTGGCATCATGGAAAACCCATCTTCCTCAAAGAACCCTTAACTACTTGGATGGAAACGCTTAAAACTGCTATACTGGTACATGTGAAATCTTGAACTCCAAATTAAATATTGGTAGTGCTTTATATCCTATTTGTCAGAAAGAGGAGGTGACCGTGGAACATTTGTTGATCCAACCATGGTCATGCTAGGGCATTTGGTTTGGATCTTCGTTGGGCTTTTAATCCCATGCTAGGAGTTTTGGAATGGTGAAAAAATATTTGGACTTTGGTGGCTCTCCTCCACATATTGATCTTCATTACAGGACTTGAGTCTTTGCTATTTGGTCGGGTTTACTGACAGTGAGAAATAATTTATCTATAAAGGTCAGTACATTAAATTGCTAGAGTTATTAAGGAGCCAGTATATGATTATCGAGGTTCATCCCAAGTTATGATTCGGACCCAAAGCCTAGGTTGAGGTTACCAAATAATACAATTGTTTGGCAGAGGCGTGCCAAAATGTCACTCCCTATGACCGCTCTAAAAATAGGCTCGCGGGCATGATGTCTGATGGGCCAAGCCCAAATGGCCCAATCCATGTGGAAAGCTCAATCTTATAAAGACCCACCAAGCCCAAAGTGGTCCAAGTCAAGTCAAGTTGATTAGGGAGCTACATAGCCTGGCTACATCATCAGGAGAAGCATCCAGGAGCCTCACCCTCGCCACCTTGGAAGGAGTCAGCCCTCTCCTCATCTTTGACCGAGTCTCATGGAGAACACCTCAACCACCTCGCCCGTTGAAAAGAAGTCGTGAGCTCCACCACAATAGCTATCTAGTTGCTAGTAAGTCGCCCCAATCTGTTAGGGGGCGACTATAAATTGTAAGCCCCACCAAAACTTGAAGGGGGATCATATTTTTACCTGAGCACGACTCTCTCCTCTCCTTCTCAAAGCTTGTATTCTTTGCTCCCTGCACCCTTGAGCTAATAAAGTATCTGGCAACCAAAGCCATTCAAGAGTGGACGTAGGTCACGATCGACCGAACCACTATAAATTCTCTCTCTTCTTTAATTTCCAAATTAATCACTCAGTACTTGACGGTGGTATCCGAAAATACTTTTTTGGCATCATCAGTTTGGCGCCGTCTGTGGGAAACGAAGAAAATTTCCTTTTCTCGAAGCTATGGTGATCACCACAAGGTCAACAAGGCGACAAGACGGTAATCCCTCGCGGGAGGGCGAGGGTAATCCTACATCGACTAATCTTGCACCGAATACCCCTGCTCCCTCTCCTCAACAAATGCTGGAGACCATGCAGCAGCTGGTGACCCAAAACCAGTAGATACTGCAACTCATGCTCGCAGGGCAAGGAGGAGCACAATTCGGTACAGTACCACCGCAGGGAGTACAGCGCCCGGAGCATCCGGCTACTCCACTCAGAGGAGCACCTCACCTGGGCGCCCATCCCCATGGTGCCCAGGGCCGAGGAGCGAACCAAGGCACCCATCCTCACTTGGGCGCCCGTCCTCATGGCGCCCGAGGCCAAGGAGTACACCTGGGCGCCCATCCCCAGGGCACCCGGGGTCGAGGAGTACACTTGGGCGCCCATCCCCATGGCGCCCAGGGCGCCTCTGCTGGAGCTCTCCACGTCGCCCCACACGGAGTACTCCTGGTCGACCCTCAAGGCCGCGCCCATCATGAGGCGCCTCCACCCCCGGGTGGAGCCCCATCGGGAGGACCTCTACGAGGGACGACTCGCGGTGGACTTCCACCTCCTCCCCCTGCTTCTAACGATGAGGATCCTCATTTCCAGGAGGGGGGAAGTGAAAATCACAGCTTGGAGGTGGGGAGTCACTTCCACAATCAGTCCAGAGAAGCCCCCAATCACTGGGAAGAAAAAATCAGAGAAATGCAAAATCAACTGGGTGATGTCTTCAATGCCATAAAGGCGCAGGCATCGAAGACAGTAGGTTACCTAGTCGGGCGAACGGACACACCATTCAAGCCCGACGTGGTGAACTACCCACTCCCTCGGAAGTTCAAAATGCCATCCGTGGAGACCTTTGATGGAACGAAGGATCCATTGGACCATCTGGAGACTTACAAAACCAAAATGCAACTGCATAATATCCCTGACGAAATAATGTGCAGGGCATTCCCAACTACATTGAAGGGTTTCGCTCGGCAGTGGTTTGCCAATCTCCCCCAAGCATCCATAGCCACCTTTGGAGAGTTGAGCAAATCTTTTGTCTCACACTTTATCGGTGGGCGCCGCCACCAGAAACCTGCCACACACCTGCTCAGCATAAAGCAGGATAAACACGAGAGCCTCAGAAGCTACCTCACTCGTTTTAACGAGGAGGTACTTCAGGTTGAAGAACCCGATGACAAGGTCTCCATGACAGCCTTCCTGGGAGGCATTCGCTCGTCGAGCTTCCTCTTTTCAGTGGTGAAGCGACCACCAAAGAGCATGCCAGAACTGTTGGCAAAAGCTCAAAAATATATGAATGCTAAGGAAATCAACAGGTCCAGGCGAGGTGAATCATCTCGTGGATCGCCAAAAGCTTGACCTGCCTCTCTGCACTGTTTTTAAACAGGCAGTCTATCTTCAATTTAGCGGCTCTCTCGCGGGTCGCCAAAAGCTTGGCCTCTGCACTGTTTTTAAACAGGCAGTCTATCTCCAGCTTAGCGGCTCTCTCGAGGGTCGCCAAAAAAAGCTTGGCCTCTGCACTGTTTTTAAACAGGTAGTCTATCTCCAACTTAGCGGCCCTATCGTGGGTCGCCAAAAGAGCTTGGCCAACCTCTGCACTGTTCTCAAACAGGCAGCCTATCTCCAGCTTAGCGGCTCTTTCATGGGGCGCCAAAAGCACGGTCTCAAAACGATCTTGAAACTCAGGTCATCTGCAACCCGAGGGACTACATTAAATTAGCGTACCCAACTATCTGGCCGCCCAAATGAGCCAACCCAGCATCCACAGGGCAGCCAGACCCCCTTAGCTCGCCCAAAGTGGCGCCTCTTGATGCCTGCACGCCAAGGCCAGCCTCCTCCATAGCGCCCAAAGCTCCCAGGCTCGTCCAGAGCTCCCAAGGCAGCCCAGGCTCGCCCAAGGTGCTCCAAATAGGGCGTATAATATATCAAATCGAAGCTCTCGACGAGCCCTACAAAACTCACTGCCTATGGCAGTGATTGATGGTGTCAAAAGTCCAAAAAAAGGCCCAGAAACAGTTGTTTTAGCCTCTCGACGTTTTTAAAAAAAAAATTGTTCAGAACAGTTTTGCTCGCCCAGGTCACTTCCAGGTCGCCCAGGGCGCTGCTGCTGCTCTCTCGCCCAGTGCCGATGCTGCCCCTGTGCACCTCGCCTGCTGCGGTCATCTCGGCTGGTGCTGCAGTCATCTCGGCATTCTTGCCTACTGCCGCCATCTCGGCCGTGTTGCTGCAGTTATCTCGGCAGTCTCGGGTGCTGCGATCATCTCGCCGCCTACTGCCGCCATCTCGGCCGTGTTACTGCAGTCATCTCGGCAGTCTCCCCTGCTGCGGTCATCTCGGCGCCTGCTGCCGTCTCGGTCTCTGCTGGTGCTGCAGTCATCTCGGCATTCTCGCCTGCTGCGGCCATCTCGGCCTCGGCTGCTGCTGCGGTCATCTCGGCTGCTGCTGCAGTCTCGCCTGTTGCTGCCATCTCGGCCTCGGCTGCTGCTGCAGTCTTGCCTACTGCTGCCGTCTCAGTCTCGGCTGGTGCTGCAGTCATCTCGGCATTCTCGCCTACTGCCGCCATCTTGGCCGTGTTGCTGCAGTCATCTCGGCAGTCTCGCCTACTGCGGTCATCTCGGCGCCTGCTGCCGTCTCGGTCTCGGCTGGTGCTGCAGTCAACTCGGCATTCTCGCCTGCTGCGGCCATCTAGGCCTCGGCTGCTGCTGCGGTCATCTCGGCTGCTGCTGCCATCTCGGCCTCGGCTGCTGCTGCTGTCTCAGTCTTGGCTGGTGCTACAGTCATCTCGACATTCTCGCCAGCTGCCTGCCATCTCGGCCGTGTTGCTGCAATCATCTCGGCAGTCTCGCCTGCTGCGGTCATCTCGGCTGCTGCTGCAGTCTCGCCTGCTGCTGCCACCTCGGCCTCGGCTGCTGCTGCCGTCTCGCCTGCTGCTGCCGTCTCGGCCTCGGCTGGTGCTGTAGTTATCTCGGCATTCTCGCCTGCTGCCGCCATCTCGGCCATGTTGCTACAGTCATTTCGGCATTCTCGCCTGCTGCCGCCATCTCGCCCATGTTGCAGCAGTCATCGCGGCAGTCTCGCCTGTTGCGGTCATCTCGGCTGCTGCTGCAGTCTCTCCTGCAGCTACAGCACGGGCCCCCGCCATCTCTGCCTCTGCAATGCGGGCGCCCCAGACGCCCGCATCTCTGCCTCTGCAATGCGGGCGCCCCAGATGCCATCGCTGCTGCTACAACGCGGGCGCCCCGCCATCGCTGCTGCTACAACGCGGGCGCCCCGCCATCGCTGCTGATGCAGCGTGGGTCCCTGCCCCTGCTGCATGAGCACCAGGGGCGCCCGCCATCGCTGCTGCAGCTCCGGCGCCCGCTGTCGCTACCTCCAAGACGTCGACGCCCATGACTCCTGCCGCTCCAACACCGACCCCCACGTGGGCGCCAGGGGCGCCCAATGCTACTGCCTCGCCTAGCCGGGAGCTCACCGCTGCGGTCCCCACACGGGCACTCAGGCCGGCGCCCCTCGCTGGTGCTATTCCCTCCACGACGCTGGCGCCCCTCGCCACTACTGCTACCACGCCTGGCGCCAGCCACTGCCACCGCCTCCCCTGGCTGGACGTCCAGGCCAACACCGACCTCCACGTGGGCGCCCCTGCTCCCTCCTCGTGGGCGCCCAAGCTGCTCGCCGCGACTACCCCCATCGCCACCTTCCACGGCAGCAGCAGGGCAGGTGGTGGTCGGCCTTTGTCACCGACACAGGTTCCATCTTCTTGCTCTAGATGCTCCATAGTGCTTGTTTTCTCTTGAACAAGAAGAAAATAACTCTTCAAAGTCTCAAAAAGGATATCTTATTTCAAAGGAAAAAGGAAAAATGGAAAAGACTTGAGGTGTTTAAGCAAAGCAAAAATATATCATGAAGGGAAATAGTCATCCAGGAAAGGGAGTCTCCACCACCCAGAGCTCAAAAATTCAAGCTAATGCCCCTTCTCCAAGTTTTCTTAGACAAGGGGCACTGGGGGGCAACTGATGGGCTAAGCCCAAATGGCCCAATCCATGTGGAAAGCCCAATCTTATAAAGACCTACCAAGCCCAAAGTGGTCCAAGTCAAGTCAAGTTCATTAGGGAGCTACATAGCCTGGCTACATCATCAGGAGAAGCATCCAGGAGCCTCACCCTCGCCACCTTGGAAGGAGTCAGCCCTCTCCTCATCTTTGACCGATACTCATGGAGAACACCTCAACCACCTCGCCCGTTGAGAAGAAGTCGTGAGCTCCACCACACTAGCTATCTAGTTGCTAGTAAGTCGCCCCAATCTGTTAGGGGGCGACTATAAATTGTAAGCCCCACCAAAACTTGAAGGGGGATCATATTTTTACCTGAGCACGACTCTCTCCTCTCCTTCTCAAAGCTTGTATTCTTTGCTCCCTGCACCCTTGAGCTAATAAAGTATCCGGCAACCAAAGCCATTCAAGAGTGGACGTAGGTCACGATCGACCGAACCACTATAAATTCTCTCTCTTCTTTAATTTCCAAATTAATCACTCAGTACTTGACGGTGGTATCCGAAAATACTTTTTTGGCATCATCAGTTTGGCGCCGTCTGTGGGAAACGAAGAAAATTTCCTTTTCTCGAAGCTATGGTGATCACCACAAGGTCAACAAGGCGACAAGACGGTAATCCCTCGCGGGAGGGCGAGGGTAATCCTACACCGACTAATCTTGCACTGAATACCCCTGCTCCCTCTCCTCAACAAATGCTGGAGACCATGCAGCAGCTGGTGACCCAAAACCAGTAGATACGGCAACTCATGCTCGCTGGGCAAGGAGGAGCACAATTCGGTACAGTACCACCGCAGGGAGTACCGCGCTCGGAGCACCCGGCTACTCCACTCAGAGGAGCACCTCACCTGGGCGCCCATCCCCATGGTGCCCAGGGCCGAGGAGCGAACCAAGGCACCCATCCTCACTTGGGCGCCCGTCCCCATGGCGCCCGAGGCCAAGGAGTACACCTGGGCGCCCATCCCCAGGGCACTCGGGGTCGAGGAGTACACCTGGGCGCCCATCCCCATGGCGCCCAGGGCGCCTCTGCTGGAGCTCTCCACGTCGCCCCACACGGAGTACTCCTGGTCGACCCTCAAGGCCGCGCCCATCATGAGGCGCCTTCACCCCCGGGTGGAGCCCCATCGGGAGGACCTCTACGAGGGATGACTCGCGGTGGACTTCCACCTCCTCCCCCTGCTTCTAACGATGAGGATCCTCATTTCCAGGAGGGGGGAAGTGAAAATCACAGCTTGGAGGTGGGGAGTCACTTCCACGATCAGTCCAGAGAAGCCCCCAATCACTGGGAAGAAAAAATCAGAGAAATGCAAAATCAACTGGGTGATGTCTACAATGCCATAAAGGCGTAGGCATCGAAGACAGTAGATTACCTAGTCGGGCGAACGGACACACCATTCAAGCCCGACGTGGTGAACTACCCACTCCCTCGGAAGTTCAAAATGCCATCTGTGGAGACCTTTGATGGAACGAAGGATCCATTGGACCATCTGGAGACTTACAAAACCAAAATGCAACTGCATAATATCCCTGACGAAATAATGTGCAGGGCATTCCCAACTACATTGAAGGGTTCCGCTCAGCAGTTGTTTGCCAATCTCCCCCAAGCATCCATAGCCACCTTTGGAGAGTTGAGCAAATCTTTTGTCTCACACTTTATCGGTGGGCGCCGCCACCAGAAGCCTGCCACACACCTGCTCAGCATAAAGCAGGATAAACACGAGAGCCTCAGAAGCTACCTCACTCGTTTTAACGAGAAGGTACTTCAGGTTGAAGAACCCGACGACAAGGTCTCCATGACAGCTTTCCTGGGAGGCATTCGCTCGTCGAGCTTCCTCTTTTCAGTGGTGAAGCGACCACCAAAGAGCATGCCAGAACTGTTGGCAAAAGCTCAAAAATATATGAATGCTAAGGAAATCAACAGGTCCAGGCGAGGTGAATCATCTCGTGGATCGCCAAAAGCTTGACCTGCCTCTCTGCACTGTTTTTAAACAGGCAGTCTATCTTCAGTTTAGCGGCTCTCTCGCGGGTCGCCAAAAGCTTGGCCTCTGCACTGTTTTTAAACAGGCAGTCTATCTTCAGCTTAGCGGCTCTCTCGAGGGTCGCCAAAAAAAGCTTGGCCTCTGCACTGTTTTTAAACAGGTAGTCTATCTCCAGCTTAGCGGCCCTATCGTGGGTCGCCAAAAGAGCTTGGCCAATCTCTGCACTGTTCTCAAACAGGCAGCCTATCTCCAGCTTAACGGCTCTTTCATGGGGCGCCAAAAGCACTGTCTCAAAACGATCTTGAAACTCAGGTCATCTGCAACCCGAGGGACTACATTAAATTAGCGTACCCAACTATCTGGCCGCCCCAATGAGCCAACCCAGCATCCACAGGGCAGCCAGACCCCCTTAGCTCGCCCAAAGTGGCGCCTCTTGATGCCTGCACGCCAAGGCCAGCCTCCTCCATAGCGCCCAAAGCTCCCAAGCTCGCCCAGAGCTCCCAAGGCAGCCCAGGCTTGTCCAAGGTGCTCCAAATGGGGCGTATAATATATCAAATCGAAGCTCTCGACGAGCCCTACAAAACACACTGCCTATGGCAGTGATTGATGGTGTCAAAAGTCCAAAAAAAGGCCCAGAAACAGTTGTTTTGGCCTCTCGACGTTTAAAAAAAAAAAATTGTTCAGAACAGTTTTGCTCGCCCAGGTCACTTCCAAGTCGCCCAGGGCGCTGTTGCTGCTCCCTCGCCCAGTGCCGATGCTGCCCCTGTGCACCTCACCTGCTGCGGTCATCTCGGCTGGTGCTGCAGTCATCTCGGCATTCTCGCCTACTGCCATCCATCTCGGCCGTGTTGCTGCAGTTATCTCGGCAGTCTCGGGTGCTGCGATCATCTCGCCGCCTACTGCAGCCATCTCGGCCGTGTTACTGCAGTCATCTCGGCAGTCTCACCTGCTACGGTCATCTCGGCGCCTGCTGCCGTCTCGGTCTCGGCTGGTGTTGCAGTCATCTCGGCATTCTCGCCTGCTGCGGCCATCTCGGCCTCGGCTGCTGCTGCGGTCATCTCGGCTGCTGCTGCAATCTCGCCTGTTGCTGCCATCTCGGCCTCGGCTGCTGCTGCAGTCTTCCCTGCTGCTGCCGTCTCAGTCTCGGCTGGTGCTGCAGTCATCTCTACATTCTCGCCTACTGCCGCCATCTTGGCCGTGTTGCTGCAGTCATCTCGGCAGTCTCGCCTACTGCGGTCATCTCGGCGCTTGCTGCCGTCTCGGTCTCGGCTGGTGCTGCAGTCAACTCGGCATTCTCGCCTGCTGCGGCCATCTCGGCCTCGGCTGCTGCTGCGGTCATCTCGGCTGCTGCTGCCATCTCGGCCTCGGCTGCTGCTGCAGTCTTGCCTGCTGCTGCTGTCTCAGTCTTGGCTGGTGCTACAGTCATCTCGACATTCTCGCCTGCTGCCTGCCATCTCGGCCGTGTTGCTGCAGTCATCTCGGCAGTTTCGCCTGCTGCGGCCATCTCGGCTGCTGCTGCAGTCTCGCCTGCTGCTGCCATCTCGACCTCGGCTGCTGCTGCCGTCTCGCCTGCTACTGTCGTCTCGGTCTCGGCTAGTGCTGTAGTTATCTTGGCATTCTCTCCTGCTGCCGCCATCTCGGCCATGTTGCTGCAGTTATCTCGGCATTCTCGCCTGCTGCCGCCATCTCGCCCGTGTTGCTGCAGTCATCGCGGCAGTCTCGCCTGCTGCGGTCATCTCGGCTGCTGTTGCAGTCTCTCCTGCTGCTACAGCACGGGCCCCTGCCATCTCTGCCTCTGCAATGCGGGCGCCCCAGACGCCCTCCATCGCTGTTGCTACAACGCGGGCGCCCCGCCATCGCTGCTGATGCAGCGCGGGTCCCTGCCCCTGCTGCGCGAGCGCCAGGGGTGCCCGCCATTGCTGCTGCAGCTCCGACGCCCGCTGTCGCTACCTCCAAGACGTCGACGCCCATGACTCCTGCCGCTCCAACACCGACCCACACGTGGGCGCCAGGGGCGCCCGCTGCTACTGCCTCGCCTAGCCGGGCGCTCACCGTTGCGGCCCCCATACGGGCACTCAGGCCGGCGCCCCTCGCTGGTGCTATTCCCTCCACGACGCTGGCGCCCCTCGCCACTACTGCTACCACGCCTGGCGCCCGCCGCTGCCACTGCCTCCCCTGGCTGGGCGCCCAGGCCAGCACTGACCTCCACGTGGGCGCCCCTGCTCCCTCCTCGCGGGCGCCCAAGCTGCTCGCCGCGACTACCCCCATCGCCACCTTCCACGGCAGCAGTAGGGCAGGTGGTGATCGGCCTTTGTCACCGACACAGGTTCCATCTTCTTGCTCTGGATGCTCCATAGTACTTGTCTTCTCTTGAACAAGAAGAAAATAACTCTTCAAAGTCTCAAAAAGGATATCTTATTTCAAAGGAAAAAGGAAAAATGGAAAAGACTTGAGGTGTTTAAGCAAAGCAAAAATATATCATGAAGGGAAATAGTCATCCAGCAAAGGGAGTCTCCACCACCCAGAGCTCAAAAATTCAAGCTAATGCCCCTTCTCCAAGTTTTCTTAGACAAGGGGCATTGGGGGGCAACTGATGGGCCAAGCCCAAATGGCCCAATCCATGTGGAAAGCCCAATCTTATAAAGACCTACCAAGCCCAAAGTGGTCCAAGTCAAGTCAAGTTCATTAGGGAGCTACATAGCCTGGCTACATCATCAGGAGAAGCATCCAGGAGCCTCACCCTCGCCACCTTGGAAGGAGTCAACCCTCTCCTCATCTTTGACCGAGTCTCATGGAGAACACCTCAACCACCTCGCCCGTTGAGAAGAAGTCGTGAGCTCCACCACAATAACTATCTAGTTGCTAGTAAGTCGCCCCAATCTGTTAGGGGGCGACTATAAATTGTAAGCCCCACCAAAACTTGAAGGGGGATCATATTTTTACCTGAGTACGACTCTCTCCTCTCCTTCTCAAAGGTTGTATTCTTTGCTCCCTGCACCCTTGAGCTAATAAAGTATCCGGCAACCAAAGCCATTCAAGAGTGGACGTAGGTCACGATCGACCGAACCACTATAAATTCTCTCTCTTCTTTAATTTCTAAATTAATCACTCACTACTTGACGGTGGTGTCCGAAAATACTTTTTTGGCATCATCAATGTCAAATGCCGTATAAAACATTAAGTTTTGCATCTTCCATTACCAATTGGTTTTGGAAGGAATGGTAGCTTAGTGGGTGAATAAGATCCTACAAGTGGTATCAGAGCTCCAGGTCACGGGTTCGAGTAGTGGGAGCGCCATCATGACGGGGGATTATTGGGTAGAGGCGTACCACAATGCCACTCTCCGCGACCGCTCTAAAAACATGCCCGCGAGCGTGATGTCGAATGTCGTGTAGAATATTGAGTCGTGCCTCTTCCATCACCAATTGATTTTGGAAGGAATTGTAACTCAATTGGTACATATGATCCTACAACGGTCCTGGTCTTCATTGACGCTGCCTTTAAAGTGGTAGATGGGAAGAGCAGTTATAGCTTCATAATGCGGTTCAATTGCTCTATTATCCTCGTAGGAGGTTCCTATATATGCTCCTAAGTCTGTTCCTTTGAGAAGCAGAAGTCGAGATCCTCCTTCCTATGGTTTCATCTGACGCTTTGGAGGTGACTGACGGGAAGGAAGACTAGTTCATCAAGTCTATCAGTTTGCACATTAAGCTCATAGCTAGCCCTTTCTCTTCCATCATGTTTTTTCATGTTCACATGAAAAATAAATGGGTCTGCCTATTGTCTACCCAAGCTTGTTTCCTCTCCTAGAAAGGACTGTTCCTTGGATAAGGATTTTCCAGACTAGTTGAGGGACCACCTTAATCTCTTCTAGTCTATTTTTGTTTTGGTTTTGGTTGGTTGATTTGTTTTTCTTTTGGTGGCCTTGTTTGTTTTGTTTCTTCCTTCTCTTTTGATTATTTTTCTTTTCTAAAAAACAAACCCAAAACCGCAAAGAAGGCAATTGGCAGAAATTAAAAGTTAAACCATCTCAAATTTGCCCATGTGCATTTGTGTGGGTTTAGCAGACACCATCAAGCGGATTAATACAGTTGGGTCAAAGAATTCATAGATAACCACATCATCAAATAAAAAAAAAAAAAAGAAAAAAAAAAAAAAAAGAAAAACAACCAAAAATATAATTGGTGGAAACTGTAAATTAAGAATTACCTTATAAAATGTTGAAGAGATTTCCAGAAGAGTCACATGAAGCGACACATGATCTCTCTACACAAAATCACTATAATCATCATTATATTTTAAATAATTATTCTTAAAAAGTTGTGATAGGAAGACATTCCTCAGCAAATAACTACTTTCAATATAAAAAAAAAAAAAAAAAACTTGTTATTTAGACCTCTTTAAATAAGAGAAATTATAAATTAACAAATATTATTATTATCTTAGAAGATCTCCAACATGCCATTCATATAGACTTGTCCCCAAACCTCATTAAGGCCGCATCATAACCACTATATGAGAGGCTGGATTCAATAGTATGCAGAGAGCAACAAGATCATGTCAAGGCTGATAGATCCCAGGTCGGAATCAGAGAAGCAAGATGCACGGGCGAACCAAAGTGATTCGTAGAGTAAGATTTGTGATAATTAAAATCATGGAAGTCAGGAGCTGAGAGTATCATTTTGATAGATACTTTGTTTTTTCAGTAACAAACAGTTGGGCGAACAAATTTTTTTATCAAGAACAGTAGAAAATTACATATCATTATTCAAGAATGATGACATACCTTAAAAATAAACAATAAGACTAAGTATTCCATTCGTTATCTAAAAAGCTAGGATTTTGACATATTAATCCTCCCTAAACCAGTTTTTTCCATTTTATGATCGAAATTCAGATAATTTTACTAAAGTTGCTCAACTCTTGTCAATGTTTTTTTAAACTTTCTTGCACCATATCTTATTATTGGATTTATCAGTTCTGTACTATACACTTTCTAGAACCAACAAGTGAGTACAGTTTTTTACATAATACAAAAAATGACATTTTTGAAAAATAAATACACATCTAACCATTATTTCTCAGGCTCTATCATTCATAAAATAATTTGCATAAGATGTTGCCTAAATGTCTCGACATCATGGGACATTCCCATGATGTATTGGGGTTTATCCGTTTCTGTGACATACATTGTTCACATGATAACATGGGATCTGAGGCAAATAGGTTTAAATAAAATGTTGATCAAAGTCGAGCAACTCTGGTGACATTATTTTAATTTCAATTACGAAATTAGAAAAAAAACAAGTTTAGGGAAGACTAATATGTCAAATCACCGTAAAAATTTGAACGTCATTTAACACAAATTTTTTCCCTGAACGATATTCAGACATTTCAGAAAGAATAAAGAATCAAATAGATATTCCCCTAGTCCCAACAAAACGAGCTCCACAAAGCTTCCAAATCATCCATCGTATTCAATTCGGTTTCAGCATCTTCTGCAAGAGAGGGATTCATTCTGGATCCTTGCTCCTCCATCGAAGTACTTTCTTGGGAGACTTCAGCAAAACAACTACTGCTTGTACCCTCGTTGTTATAAAAACCACCATCAGTTATAGCCCCGCTACTTTCCTCTCTCACCACCACTTCGCCTCTACCTGAAACTAATGGACGCCGATCGAATGATCTGAGGGTTCCTGATGTTACATATACTCGGCACAAGCTCATTTCGTGTCGGACCTGGGAAAAAATAGATAAGATAGAGCAGTGTAATTATCAAGCAATGCGTGATCGTAAATGTCATTACTTATTTCAATAGGACAGTACTGGAGCCTAGCTATGGTTTAGATATTGCATTGGGGCGCTTGGTGGAAATAGTTTAAAGCTGTCCATCACTTATGGTTCTTCATTTTGGTTTGATGGTTAGGATCTAATTGATAGAGGAGATACTGGGGGCCAATTTATGTGTGTTTAAGTAGTTGCAGCTCACCTTTGGAGCATCACTTGATGTCCTAGCTTCTTCAAGGGCTTTATACTCATTCACCTTCCATTTGGTTTTGTTTCCTGTAGGAGCTTTTCCTTCATAGAAAACCATCGTTCTCTTCAGACCGATTTTGAAGTTAGCAGTGGAAGTGCTCGAGAAAATGTTAGAGGGAGTGCCTGTAGCTTTCCAGTAGCCGGAGGGCGTGATCCGATTCGGTCTCCCTCCACGAGCTTCTCTCTCTTGCCTAGGACTAAAGAAAAACCATTGCTCATCTCCGGTGGACAACTCTCCTGAAATTCCTGAAATAATGTAAGAAATTAGAACTAAATTTCATTGCTGCTATTATTAGTCCAAATACACATTTAATACATAAATTTGTGCTAATATGGGTCGAGAGAGACCATATGTTTGGAAAGATTGAAGGACGGGCATGATTAGATATACCAGACAAATCCAGAAAAAAGTGAAGATCTGCTGAAACAGATTGCTTCAATCTGTAATAGTCCATGAAGAGAAATGAAGAAACAAATTTTTTTTTTTTTAACGGTCGGAAGCAGCAAATATTAAATAACAAGGCTAGCAATACTAGACATGTTTTTCCAACAACAATGAAGAAGAGCACATATCACCAGATTTATCAATTTTTGTATCATATGCTTTTTGCAACCATCAAGCGAATTCATTTTTTATAAAGCACGAAAAATGATATTTTATGAAAAGTAATTACACATTTGACTATCATTTCTCAAGTTCTATCATTTTGAAAAATTTCCTTAAGATGCTGCCTAAAATTATGACATCATCGGACAAACCCATGTTATCACAGAATTTATCATTTTCTATGACATGCATGGTTCTCATGGTACCATGGGGTCTAGGGAAAATAAAGGTTAAAAAAAGTCATTGCCCAAGTTAAGCGACTCTGGTGATATTATTTGAGTTTCGGTCGTGAAATTAAAAAATCGGGTTTAAAGATGAATAATATGTCAAAACCCCCCAAAAAAATGGGTGAAGAAAATAATGAGAAATAGCAACACAAGCAAGCATGATTGTTCTTATAGTTAGAACAGATGAAGAGAAATAAGGACGTGCGAACAAAAAATACTAGTCATTTCTCAAATACATCAAGGAAGACGAACACATGCAAGCAAGATTGCTCTTAAATTTATCTACTCATGAAGGGAAATTAATACAAGATAAGAAATATATCCATATCTTGTAAAGAAATAAAAATATGAGGATCATACCAACAAGAAAATCCTCATATTAAAACCCATGAAAAAATTGAGAACATGCCATGAAAGACTCACCACATCTTGCAACACGTGAGATTTAGATACACATGAAAGCAAGATTGCTCTTACATTTAGGAACCCATGAAAAGAGGAGTGAGGAGATAAGAAATAGAAAGATCCCATAAAAAGAAATGAGGAAAAGTTTTCTTACTGGGTAGTTCCCATGGATCAAGGCTATAGATGTCGACAACAGGGATCACACGCTCTAAGCCTTCTCTCTTCCCCTCAAGCTTGTGACGGAGATAGAATCCCACAAGCTCGTCTTCTGTTGGGAAGAAACGAAACCCTGGTGGCAGACTGCTCATATTATCGTATTGTTCCTTCTTATTCTTTTTTTTTTTTTTTTTTTTTTTTCCTACAAATGCTGAGCTTGTTTTCTTTTCGTTTATTCTTCTTGAGACCCATCTTTATGCAGTCTATATATGTACTTGATTTACTTGCAAAGAAAGTTCCACGCGCATGGCACTCGTTGGAGAAAATGTGTGGAAAGTCTTTGGTCAAGCATAAGATAGATCTGTGTGGAAATCAGCGAACCTCTCCACCTCCTCTCTCTTTCACAGTCAAATCACATGCGCGCTCTCTCTCTCTCTCTCTTGATGATGATGATGTAAAGATATAATATTATTATAATTGTTTGGAACCGCAGCGGCAGCAGCAATAATAATAATAATAAATATTATCAAGGTATGGTTTTGTCAACGAGGGTCCACTTGCCCTGCATCATCACTTCAAATTGTGGAAGGTAGGTTGTATCCAATAATCTAATCATATAATCAAAACACTATGATTGCAAAACCTCAAATTTAAAAATTCTTTAGGGCCCGTTTGATAATCTTAACGTAAAATAAACATGAAACAATGCATCAAATCAAGAGAAAATAAATTTTTAGTGGATTATAATAATATTTTATTTTTAGTTGTTTGTTATGGAATTTTTTTGACTTTTTATATAGAAAAGTGGAGGGTTTTTATCTTTTAGTGGAGAAATAATGTTGCTTTTTTACTTCCTTTTCTTAAAAAGAGATAATTTTGAAAAAGTGTACTTTTGATATAACCTCTTATCTAAAGAGCGGAAGCTTTACTTCACTTTTACTAAACTAGTAAAGCGCAAATCGGGCCCTTTTTAAGTAGTACCACTCGAGAGTTGGTGGAAGGGCATAAGGCATGGGTTTGCTCCTTACATATTATGTTCGAAACCGCCCTATATTTACTTGAGAGCATATGTTCAGATTTATAGGTGCCACTTGGGGATAAGCCCTATAAGGTCAAAAACTTCAAGGACACTCAGCCACATCAACAAAAAATATTTCTTTAATTGTATTTAATTTTGTGATTGAATGTGATGGTAAATAGTGGTAATAATGTCAAATTAAGAGTGCTAATTCATGCTTTGGATTTACTGAAAGTGAACCATATTATATAAGAAAAAAAGAGTAATGAACATAGTAGAGAGATCCAATTTATAACCAGTAGGAATATTTGTTTATGTCAATTTGGTCCTATGAGTGTGATCAAGTGAATTGGTAACGGGCCAGATCACATCCATGTCAATTTTTCCTAAAACTTGATTTTAAGTCCTCAATATTTAATGATTGTGTAAGTATTATTATATATTAAAGGGATAAATTTTAATATTTCAATTGTGCTCCAATTTCGCAATTGATTAAGAAATTGGAGATTATTTTCAATTTTGATTTTAAGGGAGAAATTTTTGGAACTCGAGAGAGATTTTTTATTTTAGCTATTTAAATAAAACGGTCAATCTAAAAGGAGTTTCATTTTAAATAGTTCAATCTACCACGTTCTCTAATTAATCAATACATATTTAGGTTTTCTTATCTAATGTCATTCATATGTAAGCAAATCTTATTAGATGTCATATTAAAGATTCTGTCATCTCAACATTTTATCCTTATGTTGTGTAATCCCATTATGGTATTCAATTTTACCATCTCAATATAATTTTGAATAAATATTATTTAAGATCTTATTATTTTTAATATTATAAATTATTTACCACGGGCAGATTTTGCTAGTGTGGTATTCCTGAATCAATTTAACAGTGACTAATACTTGAATAATGAATAATGATATGACCAATTTCAAGTTGGTGTGAATACGAAGCCTTTTAGAGGGAGAGGCCACAGGTGTATATGAGGGCATTTCCTGAATCAATTCCACAGTGACTAAGACTTGAATAATGATCTCTTAGAAAAAAAAGACTTGAATAATGAATAATGATAGGACCAATTTCAAGTGGTGTGAATACGAAGCCTCCTAGAGGGAGAGGTCAGAGGTCAGGGGTGTATATGAGGGCATGAGTATGGTTGATGATGTTCGTAAGGATCCACATCTGGAAAATATTGTATTAAAACCATTTGAAATGGTCAGAAACCCTATCTTTAGAAAGGGAAATTTCTAGGAAATAATGCATTTTTTTAATAGCTACATTGCTAAACCATGATACACTTTTTGACCATAGTTTAAAATCTCATATGCTTGCGTTGACTTGCCTGACTCAACTCAACTTTGAGAGTCACCCAGTGAGTTGGATGAGTCAGGTCATGTATGAGTATGACCCACACAACACATGCTCCTTAGATACTATGTTGTTTGGAAGCAGGGAACTCAGTAGGCCAGCCGCTAGCCTAAATTAGTTTGAGTTTGATCTATATATCCAATGGGATGTGCCTAGGTTCACACGCATGAATAAAGGCCCAATTGGATTGAGTACAGCCGATATATTTGAAACAAAAAGAACGATCTTTTGACAAATGGGCCGGGCCTCATGCCTGACTTTTGGCCCCTATTTGTTTGCATACAATGGTTAGGAGTTCTTGGTTAGATGAGCTTCACTAATGAAGGATTATTAAATGTGTGAGAGGTGAAGCATATGTGGTAAGGGTTAAGGACATAATTCATGAGGTGGAGATGTAGATGGGAACTTGACTATTATTTTAAGTACTAAATTAAAGAAAAAATTATTTGACGGCCGTTTTTTATATTCCCCTTTGTTTTTTTATTTATAGTAGTATATAAAAACACAATCCTAGGAATTATTACATGAATCAAATAGGGCCTTAGTCTCTTGGGCAATTATGTTCTCTTGGATAATTCTGTGTATTTCTGTGTAAACAATATGCCAACATGTAAACAGGCTATGCTTGGACAAGTTTGACCATCTGACGTAGGACCGGCCATTCTTGGGGAAAAACTTGGTTCTTAAGTAGTTTAGGCCAGACTGGGTTGACTCGCCCAAGACTCGGTTGAGACTAATTCAAATTTCAAAGAGGCAACGTAATATACGAGGAAAGGGTAACACAAACGTGTAAGTCCATGTTATATAAGGAAAAGGCAAGCGACGAAATTCGAGCGGCACGGAGCCGTATCAACTGGACAAAGACGTCTCTATGAGAGACGTCGCGGGACTCTTCTCTGTAAGGATTGGGGAGTTGCCAGCTTTTAGCCATAGATAGGCCCCACCTTATATGATGAAAATCGAGATAACTTCCAATAGATATTTAAAATTACTATAAAATTTACTTTATTGTACGATATAATTATAAGCTAAATCTTATGGCAGAACAATATTTATTGGAGTAAAATAAACATCTGATATAGGAGAAGATGTTTATTTTGAATGATTAGAATTTTATTAGGTTCCCCTTACCTCATGCGGTTGTGAGACACTCGGGGACCAGTCTTTCTTCTCAAGTCATGGCATATATGGATGAATTCAATTCAAATGTTCAACGATTCTTGACTGATCAAAAGGATATGTATAGTGGGGATCTGATAAGTGTTGAGATTTTGGCTTGAAAATGTTATTAGTATCTTGGTTGTGATTAAAATGGAAGAGTTTCGATTCTAAGATATTGTAAGTTACTACAACCGTGTGATTGTGCCCCATCAGGATGTGTGGAATTCATCGGTGGTCTCTATAAGATTATCTGAGATTGTGGCCATCAGGTCCATTGGTCTACATCCATGGTTTACCCATCGCAAATGCATGATCTGTCAATTAGTAGAATTTCTCATTCAAATCAAAATTCACGAGTGTAGTAGGTTCTTGCTTATCAGATCAGGCCGACCGAGTTTCTTAAGTTTGTCAGACTCAGACTCAGTGCCCCATCAAGTTGAGTGGAAGAAGCCAAGTCAGGGCAACCCAAGGGCCCAGTGTACTTTTCAAACCATGGTCAACATTCAATGTAAAAAAAAAAATGGATGGACATTGATCAATCCCCTGGACCATGGGTTCACATCCTCCAACTTAAATCAGTGGCTGTGATTCATCCTCTACATGTGAAATTGAATGACGCGTTTGTGTGGAAAAGTGTTTAAAAAGTACAGCAAACAAGACACGGAAACTCCGGGGGAGACCTGATGGCTCTTGACTGGTCGATGCAAATGACTTGACCCGCTTCTACTCGCTGTCGTATATAACAATTTGAGTACGAACATGTGGGGCCACTATTTAGTCACCTCTGATGAGACCCACTTCTGAATCTGATAGACCATGTTGTGAAATAATCCCGCAGAAATCTAACCTCTGTCGTCTTGACAAACACCTGAGCTATTTAAAATTCAAGGAACACGCCATGGTGGACAATATGTTTTCAAATCTTACTTTATGAGGGGAAATGTGATTGATAGACATAATTAATAATTAATTAATAAGATTTTATCAATCATATTACTCATCAGGCAGCGGTGGAGTCAAGTCTTATTGAAGTAAAGAATTGTGGCCATTTTTATATAGTGACAGCATTGATTTTTTGCGGTTTAGGTTGTAAATAAGTGGGCCCAATTGTAAAATTTCACTTCTTTAATTTGAGAATTCTCTAGAGGCATAGAATCAAAGGATGTGGACTCCTAGTGAGATTAGTGGGATCAAATGGAAGTTTATCCATGCTCAACCCATGTAGATGTCCTCCCTGATATATAAGCTTGGATGCAACTTTTAAGGGTCCGTTTATTTATTAGAATTTGTAGAATTTATGTCTGATAGCTATTTGGGATATCTAAATGCTGGGATTCTGAAATGTTATTGAATTCTATCATTTTTTGAGTTCTCTGTTTCTTTCATGTCTAAACTTATGCCGAAGAGTTTCTAGATTTCCTGGATTCCCTGTTTTATAACTATAAAGATTTCTAACTGGAATTAAACCTAAATGCATTATTTAAATACCATTTTAAGTTTAAAGTGCTTTACCAATGTATATATACAACCCAACTAACATATGGGTCCCACTTAATAAGAAAATGTAGGACTCCACCTTGTGGGGCACATTAAAAACTGAATAAAATAATATAGGTCCAAGTCAGTTTAAATTTAAAAAAAAAAAATCATCCACCTGAGTTTCCAAATCATATTGGCAATTTCCAATCTGGTTTTGATACAGATTCAGCCCCCTAATTATGTTAGCTAGAAATCTCGAATGGTGTGACATGCAATATGGCAATGGTGTATATGACAATGAAGGGGCAAACTCAGATGGGCGTACTGGGCATGCCAATAGTAGGCAAAATGCATGGATTTCAGCATAATAACAATGAATTTTTTATTGTTGAATAATAACAATGAATTAAAACATTACAAGGAGTGAGTAGAGTGGATAAAATTCGATAGGCATACCACATCCTAGTGGGTGCCATTCATGGAGTGCCGGCAACTAAACAATGAATTGGTTATATAATATTGAGCAACCAAACAATGAGTTGGCAATCTCAAAACACATTCCCACAAAATAGAAACCCATTTCATATTCCCACAAATCCAAAGATAGGAAAAAATCATATAACCTCCAAATGCACATTAATTCCATCTCTCTTGATTCACCAATATATATATATATATATATATATAGGGACTGGCTCTCCTCAACTCCAACTGAGGAGAGCATCAGCTGGGCACGTGCGAGTGGCACGAGTTCCACGCATTGGAGAGCCCTCCGAAATTTTTCCTCTTTCCCTCTGCTTGTTCTTTCTAACCTTAACAAAAGAGAACTGAAAAAAAAAATAAAAAATAAAAATAAAATAAAAAAAAGGACTCCATCTCTTCCGTCCTGCATCGTGCCTGCCCAGATAAGCTGCCCTTCCGCATCGCCTCTTCTCTCCATCGCCCCAACGAGAAGTCTCCCCTCCTCTCTCCACTGCGCCCCTTTCCATCGTCTCCCCTCTCCCTCTCTCGAAAGCAGCCCTTCCCACATCGCCTCCTCTCACCGTCAGAGAGATCTGCGACTCTTCGAGCAATGAGAGAGCATTTGCTCTCCGGAAAACACGCGAGTGCTCTGTGCCCATCAGAGAGATCTGCGCCTAATCCAATCATAGATATGCGCCATCTGTTGCTCGCCTATTTTTCTGGCAGGATCCATCTATGACCCCTCTCGATCTCACCCTCTTCCACTAGCTCATCCTATCCTCTTTCCTCTCGCTCTTTGCTATTTGCAACTTTGTTTCTCCCTCTCTCTCTGTAGCTCTCACCCTCTCCATAGGATGGATGAAGATGCTTTGTAGAATTGGCAATCTCGTGTTTGGAATGTTTTAGTATTGCATTTTATTGTGGATGTTGGGAAGTACTGAGTGTTAACGGGCTCACAGATTTGGTATTCAAATGTGGATTTTAATGGAGATATTTGAGTGTTGAGTCTTGGATTTGGATGTTGCAGACGTTGGTTTTGGAATGTTTTTTATTTTTGGATATTGGATTTTAATGTGGATGTTGTTTTAGTATTGAATGGAGATTAATGAAAAGTAAATTTGATTATTTTTGTAATGTGATTATCTTTTTTTCTTCTTTTTGTAAAGAGGTGTTTTCTTTGAATGGAAGATGGTTAGTGTCTGTCTTGAGCCTACACTACGATGGACTTTTTTTTTTTTTTTCCAATTGTTTGATAGCGGTTCATCTTTTTTATGAGAACGATATGTTTTGCGTAAATTCGGCTGTATGGATTTCAAACATGAATTTTCTGATGTTGGTAAGAACCCTTGTCAAGTTATTACAGTTATTTCAAAAATCAAGAAATAAGTAGCAAACAAAAATGATGATGGGGCATCTCCATTTCCGGCTGGAGGCAACTGAAGTGCCTACTTAAGCTAATTCATTAGTACCATCTTAGCACTAAATGGACACTAGAAACAACTCTCTTTCTGCAGAGCCGGAGTTTTCCTACATCCAACCACAATAACAAAATAAGTAGTAATACAGACATCCATTAATATGTGCTATATATACTTCCATTTATTATCATAAAAATAGAAAAGAGAAGAGTTTTTCACGAAATTCAAGGGTGTCCACTAGATGATCCTCGATTAAAATTCATCTCCAACCATTCCACCTTTGTTTCATCATCCAAACTCATGAATGTTACCGGATTTTTGTGATCATGAGCAAGGAAGTCAATTATTGTCATTTTTAGATGTCGTGGTATTATTACAAGCGAAGTAACAACTATTGCAATCTTTAGAATTATGTTATCATGTGGGTTCATTTGCTCTATAAGTACATAAACAACATTTGTAACACTATCCCATGTTTCTTGAACTTTATTAACTGCATTAGACTTACGCTTTTTGCTGCATCTACTTGTGTTGGTTTGTCCCGATAAAGTGAATGTATGCTGTGGTGAATATATTCCCATGTAGTTGTTGGGTCCCAAAGCCCTCATTGATTTTTACATCGTCCGTTGCCATTTCTGGAACATTTATCAAACACCTTTCAGTTCCAATATCGATTATCACTTTCAACAACGTCATCAACAATGAGATGATCAAGTACTTCCTCATAGAACTTTAGTCATATGTCTATATGTTAGGTTGTATGGCTCAATAGAAGTAATAAATATGGTAAACAGGGGCCCTGAATTGTCCATGTTCTACTGTGATTAGAAGTAGTGTTTGTGTGTAACAGGATTTTAGGGCTGATATTATAAATGGAGATTAAAAGTCTCATAATGTATACCTCTTCTAATTGCATTATAAATTCTCTCGTCTTCCACGTAGGCTAAAAGCCGAACCACGTAAATGTATGTGTTTTCTTGTGCGTACTTGATCTCTTCTCGTAGGCCCTGGTATCAGATAGTTGCGCGTGATCGAAGGAGATTTGACGGATTGGATCTCGTAGGGTTGGAGTTGTAGCTACGTGATTGATGGATTAGATCCCAAGATTGAGATAGCGTTTCTGGATCATGCAATGGGAGATTAGTTCTGATCTTGGTGGGCCACACAAATCATAGAGAAGAGAAGGAGATCGTTTGATCTTCTTGAGGGCCCGTTTGGCACTTTACTAATACAATACACGTCAAGTAAAGCCTCCATTTTCCAGACAATATGTCACATCAAATGTACTTTATTCAAAACTCTCCCCATCTTTTTCATGCAAAAAGTCAAAAAGCAACTACCTTTATCCACTAAAATACAAAAATACTCCACTTTTCCATATAAAAAGTCAAAAAGAATCCATAACAAACAACTAAAAATAAAATACCATCAGAACCCACTTATATTTTATTCTTTCTTCAAAATCAACTTTACTTCACTTGACTCAATTAGTAGAGTTACCAAACGGGCCCTGAAGGGCTTTGTTGCTGAAGGCAGAGAATCCCGACCTTGCTAGGTGTGTTTTTTGGATCGTGGTAGGGAGATCGTTTGATCTCGGCAGGGCAACACTAATCGCAGAGAAGAGAATGGATCGGTTCCCTGGTTCTAGATCGATTTGCAGTAGTAGATCGATCGTGGAAAACTCATGCAGTTGATCGAAACAAAGAGGCAGATTTGATCTGCGTTCTCGATTCGCAAAAAATCAAGGATCAAATATTGACTCTTGATTGCCTAGCTGGGATTCTGTCCTTGAAAAGAATTAAGAGGAAGAAGACAGTTCACAGTGTGGAATAGGACCCGAGCTGTCTCGGAATCAATCTCTGGAGGGCTGCTGGACTTGCTGCCGTTGCCGGAGAAGACGACTAGAATACTAGTAGAAGTTCCAGAGGAGGAGAAATTCGTTATTGCAGTGGGCTCGCCTGAGATAGAAGAAAATTTGTGCACTGAGAAGTCTTGCAGAGGCAGTGCCTAGGGTTTTCAGTTTCGTTGGTTCAGTACGCTGGAGAAGAGACCAATAGTTGTCACCGCTAATGCCCTCACCTTCGCAGGTTGCCGACGTTGCCTGTGTGACCCGAGGAAGAAGAAGACCATAAGGCTCGAGGTCTGTTTCATTTTCTGAAACAAACGAAGAAGAAGAAGATAGGTCTGCTGGGCTTGGGTTCTATATCAGTCTAGGTTCGAGTTCAGGTCGGGTCAGGTTGACCTAATCCAAGCAAAAGCCCAAAAGCAAAGCAAAAGGGCTCTGGTATAGCACTGACGTCAGCAATTCGTACGGTCAAAAACAGATTTGACCAGATCGACAACTAAAGTTCTATTTCGCGATATCTTGACGATCCGGAGTTTGATCGGAGATCCTTTTGAACCTACGGACTCGTTACAAACAGATCTAAGCGGTTGTGGAAAAAGATTGGTTATTCAACTGTCAACGAATGAGATTGACTTATTGGAGTGTATAAATAAGTTTTGGCGATATCTTAGCCATTCGGAGTCGGATTTCAAATCCGTTTCTTCTAGCGTGCTCGTGGTGACCAGACCTACACAGGTGCAGTGAAAGATTTGCGGAATAGCTTCAAAATTCGAGATTGAGAAATTCAACGGTAATAATGACTTTGGTCTGTGGTGTTTGAAAATGGATGCTTTGCTAGTTCAGAATATGTTATATAAGGCTTTGAAAAGAAAAAATGCGTTGTCTGAAAAATTGTCAAATGAAGAGAATGATGGGTTGCTAGAAAATGCGTATGGTCAGATTCTGCTGTTTTTTAGCGATAGTGTACTGTGAAAGGTTGCTCAAGAAAAAACTGATGCTGGCATATGGCTGAAGTTGGAAAACTTGTACATCACGAAGTCTCTCATGAATAGCTTGTATTTGAAGAAGCGGTTGTTCACCTTACAAACGCAGGAAGGTATGTCTGTTTCAACCCACCTTGATTCTTTCACAAACGCTATTATGGATCTGGAAAATATCAATGTTGAAATTGATGATGAGTATCGAGCTATTATGTTGTTGTGCTCGTTACCACCCTCATATAAATATTTTGTTAATGCCATGATGTATGGTAAAGATACTCTGTCCAAAGAGGATGTTGATGCAGCTTTGAACTTTAAGGAGTTGAAAAAAAAAGGTTGTGGCTGACAATAATGGTTCGGGTGAGAGTTTGGTATTACGAGGAAGAACAACAAAAACTCAAGTAGTAGGGGCAAACATAGATCCAACAGGAAAAACATAGAATGTTATTATTGTCATAAGAAATGGCACATCAGAAAACACTGTCCTGAAAGGCAGAGGAAATGGAAAGAAATAGAAAATTTTTCATCTGATGATTCAGTCAGTGTTGCAGATAGAAGATCAGATTATGTTTTCGACAATGCACTTTCTGTGATTGAAATTAGAATTCGTCGTCAGGATGAATGGATTCTTAATTCGGGTTGTTACTGCCACATGTGTTCCAATAGGGACTGGTTTGTCACTTATAGAGAAATCGATGGTGGTAGTGTCATGATGGGCAACAATGTTGCATATGAGACGGTTGAGATTGGAATAGTCAGAATCAGAGGTTCGGCGTGTTCCTGATCTGAAAATGAATCTTATTTCTCTTAGTGCTTTAGACTCTAACTGTTGTAAGTTCTTAGCTGAATGTGGAGTTATGAAGGTTGTGAAGGGTGCTCTGATTCTTGTGAGAGGCAATAGAGTTAGAAACTTATATGTTTTGTCTGGAAATACTGTCACAGGTGGAGCTACCATGTCTTCCTCATATGACCATGAATCTGTCTCAACGCGTTTATGGCACTTGCGCTTAGGTCACATAAGTGAGAAGGGATTGGCAATACTGAGCAATTGGAATTTGCTATGTAGCACAAAGATAGGCAAGTTGGATTTTTATGAGAGATGCAACTTTGGAAAGCATCGAAATGTCAGTTTCATGAGCAGGTATTCATCGCACAAAATGTATCATTGATTATGTTCATTAAGATGTATGGGGGCCTTTTAAGGTTTACTCCAAGGGCGGGTCATGGTTTATGTTGACTTTTATTGATGAGATTATTCAAGGAAAGTCTGGGTTTATACTCTGAAGATGAAAGATCAGACCTTTGTTACATTCAAGCGATGTAAGGAAATGGTTAAAAAACTGACTAGTAGAAAGGTGAAGAAGCTGAGGACAGATAATGGCATGGAGTACAGAATGATAGAGCTTAAGAACTATTGCAAAGATCATGGCATAGTTCGACATTACACCACTATAGAAACTCCGTAGCAGAATGGAGTCGCAATGAGGATGAACAAAACGATCTTGGAAAGAGCTCGTTGTATGTTGTTTATTTCAGGATTTTCCAATGACTTTTGGGCTAAGGTAGTAAATACTACAAGCTACTTGATAAATAGGTCTCCACACACAAAGATTGGTTGCAAAACACTAGAAGAAATGTGGTTAGGTAATCCAACTGATTATTCTAACTTGAGGATGTTCCGTTGTCCGGCTTATCACGTGAAAACGAATAAGTTAGGACCAAGGGCTGTGAAGTGCATCTTGGTGGGATATGCCTCTGGGTGAAATGATATAGGTTGCGGTGTACCGATCAGGATTCACTCAGATTTATCATCAGCATGGGTATTACATTTCATGAGGATGCTTTACTCGAAGTGAGAAAGCAGGTGAAGAAGACGAAAGTAGGTAGCAGCAGTGACACCCTTCAGGTGGAGTCCAACATCCTAGTGAGGAAGGAGGGTGCATCCAGCTCCTCTCGGGATACATGGGATAGTCAGACTGTGTAGCAGATGCAGCGGACAGAAACGCAGATGCCGCAGACGAGTAGACCGCAGAGAAAAAGGAAACCGCTGATTAGATACAGTTTCGAGGACATGATGACGTATGCATTGACATCAAACAGTGGCCATGATGATATGGTTGCATACGCATTGACGACTGAGTCTCTTGAATTAATGGAATGGCTGAAAAGTAGTCAACAGGCAGCAACTATGACTAAAGAGATGAAGTTTCTTAATGAGGAAAATCAGGCCATTGGATGCAAGCAATTCTACGAGGAAGAGGAAGGTGCTTCAGTGCAGGTAGAGTGGAGTTTAAGGTTCCTGATCATGTATGCAGCTTGAATAAATCATTGTACGGGTTGAAGTAAGCTTTGGGACAATGGTACAAGTGACTTGGTGCGTTCATGAAGGAATATGTTAAATTCAAGTATAAGCATTGCTTGAACTTGATCGGTGTGCTTAATACCTGAGTGCCCTAAGGGATAGCTGGAGACGGTGAGACGTGTTTTGTGCATGAGGATCAGCTTCAATGTTCGCCAATGTGGAGATTTGTTAGGTTGTATCGCTCAATAAAAGTAATAAATCTGATAAATCAATCCCCTAAATTATCCATGTTCTACTGTGATTAGAAGTAGGTTTATTATTGTAGGTCTACTATGATTAGAAGTAGTGTTTGGGTATAACAGGGTTTTGGGGTTGATAGTATAAATAGAGACTAGGAGTCTCTATGATGTACACCTCTTCTTATTGCATAGTAAATTCTCTCGTCTTTCCCATGGGCGTAGGCCAAAAGTCGAACTGCGTAAATCTCTGTGTTCTCTTGTGTGTGCTTGATTTCTTTTCGTAGGCCCTAATGTTAAATTGTATGGACTCAATCCATCAATAGAAGTAATAAATTAATTAATTTCTTTATTCATCAATAAAATTATGCTTTCCTTTCATGAGATAAATGGTGTTTTATTACTTAATGCACTTGACCAATACATATGACATGATGGTTCATGAGATGAACCGGGTCCCATTAGTATATTAGATGTGATATATGTGTATAGATGAGATTCACATACGGAAGACTTATGTCACAAATCTTATACTGAAATATCTTCACAACTAGTGATGAGACTGGGCATCTCATCTGATAAAGGTTGCAACACTCTGATCACTATGAGATAGTGTAATTTTATCTCAATCATCGGAATGTAAGATTATGGATCATGGTGCTGGTACATTGGATGCATTGAAGGACCATGAGAAGTACCTTACGGAATACTGTCTCGATTTTAAGGTTTGCTCTCATAACTCCCTAACAATAGGCTCTCAATCCTGAGACATTGATGAACTCAAGTTTATATCTATTCATTTACTTTGAGTCACCAATGAGTGATGCCAACTGTAGATCAACACCTCGGTGTCTTGGGTACGTGCTAGTAGAACTGTGGAAACATTGAACAGTTAAGATGGAATCTATTTATATTATCCCCTTGTGCCAATTAATGGATATGTTATTAGTAAGTGCACACCCATTTTGATTAAGAATTAATTGGATGGTACTGATGATCACTATTATTAATTGATACTCAAGGATAATAAGATGTGGATATAAGATTGGAAGGGGCAGGTTTGATCGAATTGATTCCATAGATATTGATAGAGGGGTCTACTTGTTGTAATTGGAAAGTTTAGGGTTTTCTTTGTAATTTATTCCTAAGACTGGAGTGCAATTACATTTATATAGTGATGTTATTTACAATTAACTGTGGACCCGGATTGCACTTGAGATGTGGGGTCGTGGTGTCCCAATTGGAGCCAGCTTTCTATGGAATCCCTAGTAGTCCCCACGCTAGCCCAAGGGATTAGAAAGATACTAATCCTACTTGAACTCTAAAAGGAATGAATTAGAAAGTTACTATTTCTATTTGAAGTAGGACTTCTAATAGTGGTAATAGTAAATTACTAATTATTGTGGAAGTGAGACTTCTATAGTAATTAGAAATGAGAAAGTTACTAACTCTTAATGGGAGTTGGATTTCTATTTCAATTAGTAAGAGGAGGTTGCTTTGTGCTATAAATAGAGGAGAGAGACCCCTTGGACGTCCACTCTTGGATGCCACGCCCGATGCAAGTTGTTGCATGCCCTCTCTCTCCTCTCTCTCTTTTAGTTCTCTTCTAGTTTCTTAGAGCTTTTAGTTGGGTTTTCTCTTGAAGTTTACACTAATCTTCTTGAGAAAAAAGATCTGATAGTGGGTCATAGCGTGAAAAACAACAAGGTCTTGAAGATTGTAATTTGCTTCAGGAAGAGTTCGTATTCAAGCTAATTGTCTTCTTCTCCATTAGAGCACTACTGGGCTCCAAAGGTATAATCTACTTCTCTATTTGTTGTGGATTATTTTTGTTGCACGGTGTTGCTGATTTCTATCTCTTAGATAGAATTTATTGCTATACAAGATTGATGAGATGGATGGATTGCATCATGGATATGGTTTATGGCCTTACGCGTTCTTGATCCCTGAGTCAAGTGGGTCAAAAGTTTTAAAAATTTATCCACAAGGCCCACCTATTTCCAACAATTGGTATCAGAGCCTTACCTCATCTCTAATCATGTTAGATCAGCAATTTAGATCTAATCTTTACATGAGATGTGAAGAGAATAGTCCTAGGGCTATGTAAGGATCAATTTTGATTGAATTTGCTTACTTTTGTAGTAGATCCATGTTTGGAATGTCACAAAAGGGTTTAACTATGATGAAAGGATGGTAGGAAGCCATTAGATGGTGCTTGGAATCATTAGAAAGAGTGTGGGATCAGTTGGCTAAGATTTGAAAAAAGACAGGTCGGCTAGCCGACTTGGTCAAGTCGGCTAGCCGACTGTAGATAAAAATATTTTCTATTTTGATTCGAATTTTCTCTTGGCATCTATCTATCCACTATGGTTGGCAGCCTAGTTTTGTGAGTTGCTTGGTAGTATGTGATACTAACTTGCAGGTTATTAAGTCCTCTCCATGTGGCCCCCAAGCCTTTTACTTTCTATTTATGGTTGTTGGTTTATTTGAGACTAAGTGTAAATGACATCATGGTTTCCTTGATTTCTCGTGAAAGAGCAAGGCATGGTGCATTTTCCTATAGCTCTTTTATTTCCATGTTTAGATTACCATGTAAGTCTCATAATTGAGGCATAGGAATTTATGTAATTTTAAATTTGTAAATTCTGGCGATGTTCGAGACAAAAAAGGAAAGTGGTGTTGGACACCTAATCAAAGAGTTTGAAGATTGCCAAAAGCGTTTTGGAGATGTCCAAAGAGTTTGAGGATTCCCAAAGTTTTGGAAAGTCTAGATGTCCAAGAAGTCTATTCCGCTTGGGCCATGTGCAGGAGATTACTAGTTTCTAATTTTAGCACTTTATTTTGTGGATGAATGCTTGTTTTAGAAAGTTTCCAAATTTGATCCAAACATAGCAATTTCAAAAATTGGTCAAAACAAATTAATTTTGGGAAAGGGTTCTAATTAGTGTTGGTAGACCCATGAGATGGATCCAGTGGTAACACTTATCTTATAAATTGGACTTTCCTTAAAATAACTTGACTTGGAACCAATCATTGGTCATATCATGAGATGATTTGAAGTCTATATATGTGGGGCCATATACCTATAAGGAAATCTTCAATTATAAAATATTAAGTGGGAGCGGGGCATTTATATTTAGAAATCCCATGTTTTCCACCATAGGTCCATTGTAAGGAAAGTATTAGCGTCCCGCCATCTTGAGAATGGTCGTTCTCCACGGAGGGCTTTTATTTGTCGGGTTACTAGATATGGATCTCCTATGGATAGTGCTGCTGAGATGGGGTGGGGGCCCACTCCCCAAAGAGGAGCTGCCCATAACGGTTGTCATGCAATGTTAGTTGGTGGGTCACACTTAACTAAAATAATGATGTAGTATCCCCAAGGATTTGCCTCATGTATTTTAGAAACCGAAGCTAATCGGGAGTCATATATTATTTGGTATGAGATACCTAGATAATAATGAATGATGGGGATCTTGGATAGTTAATCTTAATCCTAATTTTGACCAACTTTGATCCGCATCAATCTATGTGGTATTCGCACTCCCCAAGGAGGCATGCCCCAAGGGATTGGGATTCCGATGTATTCTGAATTTAGTGGTTATGAGGATTCCCACATAAATTTAGTAGAATGCTAAACCTTGATGTCATTTAAATTTATTAATTGAATATATTGTTATGTGCTACAGTTTTTCAAGCATGAATTCGAATACTTTCAATCCACTTTCGACCATCCTCAACTAGAATAAGTTAGTGGGATCCAACTTTGTAGACTGGAAATGGGACCTATTGTCCTGACTGCTTCAGGATATAAATACGTCCTTACCAAACCCCCCCTTGATGAGCCTGGCTCGGAAGCATCAGAAGAAAAAAATGAACTTTATACCAAATGGGCCAAAGACAATGAGATGGTCAGATGTTACATTCAGGCATCCATGTCTAGTGCTTTGCAATAACAACATCAATCCTTTAAGACTACATATGATATTATATCAAACTTAAAGGAGATGTTTTCGGAACAAGGCAGGCCTGCTAGGCAGGATGCTATAAGGGTGCTTATAAGCACCAAGGTGGCTGAAGGCACATCAGTACAAGAACACATGTTGAAAATGATGGACTGATCATTGAATGAGTTAAATGTACTGGGGGCTGCAATTGATGTAGAATCACAGATTGACATAATCATTTAGTCATTGCTAGAGTCATTCAACAATTTCAAGGTTAATTATAATATGAATAAGATGAATCTAACTCTGGTTAAGTGGTCTAGCCAGCTGGTAGTGACTGAAGGGATTATGAAGAAGAAGCCAACTATCCTGATGACAGAAAAGTCAGATGTCAAGTCCAAGCCGAAAAGCAAAGGGCGGAAAGGTAAGAAGAAATCAGTTCTGAAGGGTCCTAAGGTAGAGAATTGTCCTAATGGTGGCGTGGCCAAGGCTAAAGGTTTAGGGACAAAAGGAAAGTGTTTCCATTGTGGTAAGACAGGACAATAGAAAAGGAATTGTCCAGATTATCTGTCTAAGAAGAAGACCTCAGGTATGATTGAGTCACTTATTTCTGAAGCTAGTTTTGCAACTGGAACTTTAGAATCCTAGTGTGTGGACTCCGGGGCAACTAATCACATATGTAATACGTTGCAGCAGTTCAAGGAAAACAGGAGGCTCAGTGACGGAGAAATCATTGTCAACCTATGATCTGATGCTAAGGCGGAGGTTGTTTTAGTGGAAGTCATTACTTTATGTTTCTCAAATAATAAATTGGTTTTGTCAGACACATTATATGTACCGTCTTTACGGCAGAATTTAATTTCAGTTTCTAGTTTGGTGAATAAAAGTTATTCTATTACTTTTGGTACTGAAGTTGTTATAAAAAAGAATGATACTTTTATATGTTCTGGTAAGGTAACCAATGAGCTTTATTTGTTAACTCCCACGATGTATGAGATACATGATACTGAAACAATTAATAGACTATCATTAAAGAGAAAGTCACATTCATCTAATCCAACAAAATTTTAGCACTTGAGGCTAGGTTATATAAACCTAAATAGGATTGACAGGCTAGTGAAAGATGGTATCTTGCCTTCATTGGTGGTAGAACCAATGCCTGTCTGTGACTCCTGTCTGGAAGGCAAAATGACCAAGAGACCATTTTCATTTATGGGCAATAGAGCAAAAGATTTATTGGAATTAGTGCATACTGATGTGTGTGGACTCATTAATGTTAGGGCCAGAGGAGGACATGAGTACTTCATCACTTTCACAGATGATTACTCAAGATATGGATACATATACCTTATGCAACGCAAGTCCGAGGCTTTTGAAAAGTTCAAAGAGTTTGAGCGGAAGCGGAAAAACAATTAGGTAAGAGTGTCAAGATTCTTCAATCAGATCGAGGAGGGGAATATCTCTCTATTGATTTTATGGGATACTTATCAAAGAATGAGATTCTATCACAGTTATCTGCTCTTGGAATGCCTCAACAGAATGGAATAGCGGAAAGAAGGAACCGGACTCTTTTAGATATGATCAGGTCTATGCTGAGGTTCTTAGGATTACCTATATCCTTTTGGGGATACGCCTTGGATACTGCGATATACATACTAAACCTCGTACCATCTAAGTCTATACCTAAGACTCCCCGATAGTTGTAGTCCGGGCGAAAGCCTAGTCTACAACATTTACACATTTGGGGTTATCCGGCACACGTACTAAAGGTTAAGATGGATAAATTGGAAACGAAGTCGGAAGTGTGCACGTTTGTAGGATATCCTAAAGGAACTAAAGGTTGGTTATTCTATAATCCCAGATAGCAGAAAGTTCTGGTGAGCTCAAATGTTTCTTCTTCAAGCATTTTAATATCTTCTAATTTAGAGGTCAACATTTGAATTTTGGCTATCTTAACCTGATATGTGCCTTCATGAGTGGTCTCTAGGGTATCCCAGACTTCCTTAGCAGAGTTGCAATTTACTACTCTATTAAATTCTTCTTGAGATAGAGCACAATATAGAGAGTTTTTTGCCTTTGCATTTAAATTTGCTCTATCCTTCTCCCCTTGAGTCCAAGCACTTTTAGGTTTGATATTTATGGATATGACATTCCCCTTCAGAGTCTTTTTCTGTGGTAGTAGGAGGATGATAGCCACACATCTAAGCTTTGGGATTCTAAGAACACTTGCATTCTAATTTTCCAATAATGATAGTGTGTTCCATTAAACAAAGGAGGTCTATTAGTGGCATTGCCTTCACCCAAATGAGTTTGCATGGTGGCAATCAAAAGAAAAACACTCACTAGGAACCTAGCTCTAGGTGGTTAAACCTAAACAAGAGCAACTTCGCTCTGATTCCAAATGAAAGTCCAAGAGCGAATCCTGGGGGGGCGGGGGGGGGGGGGGGTGGGTGAATAGGGTTAGCCAAAAATTACTAGACCAATAATTAAATCTTTTAACTTTTAAGTCACTTATGCTTTGAGAAAGATTAATTTTCTTGTGAAAAGTAGCAATTTCTAAGTTAAGCATGCACAAGAAGACTAACAACTACAATCTTGATAGGATCAAACATAAGAGCATCATCCATGAAAAGAAAAACAAAAGATCAATCACCATGACACAAGCATTTATAGTGGTTCGGCCAACATGCCTACATCCACTCTAGGCAACCCTACCGGATTTTACTAGCTCAAATTAAGGTTTATGATCACCTCAAACCTTACATCACTTATGCTTTTCAAGGCTAAGCAATAACCTATACACAATGCTTTTCTTAGGCTAAGCAATAACTTTTACAAGATGATTTTCTCTTAAATAAAATGCCTATGAATGCATGGATAAGAGAACAATGAAGTGCAATTTAATGCCTCTAAAAAGGCTGATTAGAAAGTGAAAACTTAACTTCTAGAAGCATGCATATGAATGACAAAGTTTATGAATAATGCATATACTAGAAATCAGTCTATCTCTTTTTAGAAAGATGAAACTTTAAATGATGCAAAGATGATAAACATATGTATGAGAAGGAGTTGCTCGACAAACACATGGTTTTCCAAAGATCAAACTTGAATGAAAAAGAACAACTTTAAGACTAACAAGTTAGATTTGAAAGCAAGGATTCATAACTCATGTGAATGGTAAATCATATGTTGATTTCATAAAGCTAAAACATTTCAAAGTTCAAAGCGTGTTATGAAACACAACATCTCAAGAAGAAAGCCAACTATTTGATCATGCTTAAAAGAAAACAAAGATTTAGAAACAAAGCATGAAATTAATCTTGGGATAAAGAAAGCACACCCATTTGAAGATCAAAGGTTGAAGCATTGGATTGGCTTCATAATCCCTTCATTAATTATCTTAAAAAGTTATCCTTTCTTGGCCTTTAAAATTCCCAAAAGTTCAGCCATTTTTCCAAACAAAAAGCCACTTTTTATAGAGAAAAAGTTCCCAACGGATAGTCCTCGGTCGACCTACCCCCGTGCTTGGTCGACCTGCCTTTAACGGTAAAAAATATGCCCGTTGCAGAATAAAGCCTAACGGCTAGAAGCCCGGTCAACCCACAGTGGAGCCGGTCGACCGGCCACACATGGGGTCGACCGGATTCAGCCTAGAAAAACTAATAATTTTTGAAACATGAAACCATGAGGGCTGAACACCAAGGGACCTTGAAGATCATTAAACAAGCTTAGAATCATGACTGAAAAATGGATCAAAACTGATTTTCAAAATACATGAAACTTTCAAATTAAAATATGGATTTAAAGAAGAAAACTTTGAAAAGCTTGAAATGATTTTTGAACTCAAAGATAGAAGATTTTGAGATTTTAAAATCTGAACTAAAAACTTCATGAACTTAAGATAATTAAGATTTGAAAACTATGCATATCATTTAATAAAAACAAAGATTATGAATGAGAAATATGCAAGAAGATCCTAAGATTAAGAATATGAAGAATGAGAGGTCAAGCTATGAAAATGAATGCATCCTATCAAATTGCAACTTAACAAAAACTCTAACAAGCACCAATGCAGTTTTTCTAGAGGAAGATTATATGATAAACCTGAAATCTTTAGAAAATGTGATCTTCGAAGAGATTCAAGAACAATCAATTCCAAATCCAAGTATGACCGAACTTGAGGAAGAATTGCCCTTACCAGATTCAGTAGTTACATCAGTGCCTTGCCGTAGTGGGAGAATTTTCAAAACCCTTGATAGGTTCTCGTTCTTAGGAGAGTCTTACGAGGCAATCCCGGAAGAACCGGAACAAGATCCCTGTAACTATGATGAAGCAATCAATAACATAGATTCGGGACGTTAGCAAGATGCTATGAAAGCTGAGATGGAGTCTATGTGCTCCAATAAGGTCTGGACACTTGTGGACTTGCCTACCAATATTAAACCTATTGGGTGCAAGTGGATCTACAATAGGAAAAAAGGACCAGATAGAAGAGTGGAGACCTTTAAGGCCAGGCTTGTTGTGAAAGGGTATACTCAGAAAGAGGGAATCGATTATGAGGAAACGTTTTCACTGGTAGCCATGCTCAAGTCCATCCAGATACTCTTATCAATTGTGGCTCATCTCGATTACGAGATTTGACAAATAGATGTCAAGACGGCGTTTCTCAATGGCCATCTTGAGGAAGACATCTATATGGTGCAGTCAGACGATTTTGTAAGTAAAAACCAAGAGCAAAACGTTTGCAAGCTACATAAGTCCATTTATGGATTGAAGCAGGCATCTCGAAGCTGGAACATCTGTTTTGACCAAGTAATCAAGTAATTTGGTTTTTATCAAAATCCGGATGAATCATGTGTACACATGAAAAGTGAAGGTGACAGGGTAGTTTTTTTGGTTTTATATGTTGACGACATCCTTTTCCTTGGAAAAGACATAGGAATGTTGTCAACAATGAAAGTTTGGTTGGCCAAGACTTTTGATATGAAGGACTTGGGAGAAGCTAGCTATATCCTAGGGATCAAACTCTATCGAGACCGAAAAAATAAGATGATTGGCTTCTCCCAAACTATATACATAAATAAGGTACTAGTACGGTTTGCTATGCAAGACTCCAAGAAGGGTATTACACCTTTCAGGCATGGAGTGTACCTTTCCAAGGATCAGTGTCCTAGTACACCTAAGGAAAAGGAGCAGATGAGGTCGATACCATACGCTTCGGCTATTGGTAGCCTCATATATGATATGATATGTACTAGACCAGATATCTGTCATGTAGTGGGCCTAGTCAGCAGATATCAGTTTAATCCAGGACCTGAACATTGGACTGCTGTAAAGTGTATTATCAAATACTTGAGAAGGACTAGAGATTACATGTTGATTTATGGCAGTGATGAGCTGATTCCAGCCTGATACGCGGATTCTAACTTAATGTCAGATAATGATTCCAGGAAATCCACCTCTAGTTATGTGTTTATGCTTGGTGGCGGAGCTATCAGCTAAAGGAGTATTACACAGGAATGTATCGCTGATTCCACCTCGGAGGCTGAATATGTAGCGGCTTGTGAAGCAGCTAAGGAAGCAGTATGACTCAAGGGATTCCTTATGGAACTTGGAGAGGTACATTTGGCACGACAGTTGCTCACAGTTTACTGTGACAGCAGCGGGGCAGTCGCTCAGTCCAAAGAGCCCGAAAGCCATAAAAGCCAAAAGCATGTATAGAGGAAGTATCACATAGTTAGAAAGATTGTGCAGAGAGGTGATATTGCTATTACCAAGATAGCTTCTGCGAACAATCTAACAGATCCCTTTACTAAGCCTTCGACTACCAAAGTCTTTGAGCAACATGTAGACGTGATGGGCATAAGATGCAACCCTGACTGGAATTGAGCCCAAGTGGGAAATTGTTAGATTGTATGGACTCAATCCATCAGCAGATGTAATAAATTGATTAATTTCTTTATTCATCAATAAAATTATGCTTTCCTTTTATTAGATGAATGGTGTTTTACTACTTAATGCACATGACCAATACATATGACATGATGGTTCATGAGATGAACCGGGTCCCATTAGTATATTAGATGTGATATACGTGTATGGATGAGATCCACATACGGGAGACATGTGTTACAAATCTTATACTTAAATATCTTCACAACAAATGATGAGACTAGGCATCTCATCTGATAAAGGTTGCAACACTTTGATCGCTATGAGATAGTGTGATTTGTCTCGATCATCGGAATGTAAGATTATGGATCATGGTGCTGGTACATTGGATGCATTGAAAAACCATGAGAAACACCTTATGGAATACTGTCTCGATTTTAAGGTTTGCTCTTATAATTCCCTAGCAATAGGCTCTCAATCTTGAGATATTGATGAACTCAAGTTTCTATCTATGCATTTACTTTGAGTCACCAATAAGTAAGGTCAACTGTAGGTCAACACATCGGTGTCTTGGGTACGTGGTAGTAGGACTATGAGAACATTGAATGGTGAAGATGGAATCTATTTATATTATCCCCTTGTGCCAATTAATGGATATGTCATTAGTAAGTGCGCACCCATCTCGATTAAAAGTTAATTGGATGGTACTGATGATCACTGTGATTAATTGGGGCTTAAGGATAATAGGATGTGGATCTAAGATTGGAAGGGATATGTTTGATCCAATTGATCCATGGATATTGATAGAGGGGCTTACTTTCGGTAATTGAGAAGTTTAGGGTTTTCTTTGTAATTTATTCCTAAGACTGGAGTGCAATTACATTTATATAGTGATGTTATTTGCAATTAAATGTGGGCCTGGGTTGCACATGAGATGTGGGGTCGCGGTGTCCTAGTTGGAGCCAGCTTTCTATGGAATCCCTAGTGGTCCCCGCGCTAGCCCAAGTGATTAGAAATATGCTAATCCTACTTGAATTCTAAATGGAAGAAATTAGAAACTTATTATTTCTATTTGAAGTAGGACTTCTAATAGTGGTAATAGTAAATTACTAATTATTGTGGAAGTGAGACTTCTATAGTAATTAGAAAGGAGAAAGTTACTAATTCTTAATGGGAGTTAGATTTCTATTTCAATTAGTAAGAGGAAGTTGCTTTGTGCTGTAAATAGAGGAGAGAGACCCCTTGGACGACCACTCTTGGATCCAACGCCTAGTGCAAGTTGTTGCATTCCCTCTCTCTCCTCTCTCTCTTCTAGTTCCTTAGAGCTTCTAGTTGAGTTTTCTCTTGAAGTTTCCACCAATCTTTTTAAAAAAAGAGATCTAATAGTGGGTCATAGCGTGGAAGAAAATAAGGTCTTGAAGATCCTAATCTGCTTCAAGAAGAGTTCTTGTTCAACTTGATTGTCTTCTTCTCCATTAGAGCATTACCGGGCTCCAAAGGTATAATCTACTTCTCTTTTTTTGTGGATTATTTTTGTTGTACGGTGTTGCTGATTTCTATCTTTAGAATTTATTGCTATACATGATTGATGAGATGAATAGATTGCATCCTGGATACGGTTTATGGCCTTATGGGTAGTTGATCCCTCAGTCAAGTGGGTCAAAAGTTTTGAAAATATATCCACGACGCCCACCTACTTCCAACACCTAAATCACAACACTGTACTTAGCAAACAAACTCTTAGAGCATTTATATAGAGAAGTCATATGATAATTTACCTGCTCCAATTGGGACCGGACATCCTCTAAGCTAAGAAGTTGTATCACTTCATTTATATCGTGCTTGCCACTTTTGTACTTCTTCTTCACATTAGGGGCCGTGCTAGACAGTAGCTCATTTACCCACTCTTTGCCCGACAAATATGAAATACGATATTGCTTCTTAACTTGCTCCTCTTCTAAGGCTAATAACAATAATTTAGCAAACTAACAACACACAACTACGGAAACAACAACAACAGAGAAAACCCATCTTTTTCATGATTCTATCATAATGCATTTGAATGACTAACTATGCATGAGTATTTTAAAATGACACAAGTAAAATAAAAATTGGCAATAAAGATTCAAAAGATCAATATTATGAATTGTACATATCATGGAACCACTAGCATCATACTAAATTCAAGAAAAAAAGTTGAGGAAGAACTGATACGTTCCATTGAGTGTCAAGCCCAAGCCTTAAATAAACCAACTTTCTTAGGCCCAATCCTGCAAAAAGAAAACACCAAATAACCTACATTGCATCTTGAGTTCCAATCAACCTAACGGGCTATAACCTTGAGAAAGAAAACATGGCTAACATTGTATAAAAAGATACAAAGGAAGATTTAAAGCTATCAATTTTAGTCTTAGTCATCAACACTATAAAAATAAATTTTTTTGAAGAATCATGAAGCTTCCAACATCTTAATGCACCACATTATATTCAATAGCGTATTATATTGCCCAACATTACTCACCTTGAGAAATTCAATAGTCCATCAATAATTGGGGCATGCTCATGTTATAGATATGAATTGAGATTCAACAGAAGCAAGATTAGACTTGTTAGCTTTGGGTATATATTACATCATGATTCTCTTATCCTTTAAAAGTAAGAACCTTTCATGCATTTCATGTTGTTACCAAAATTGAAGAGAATAAGCAATGTAGGATGACAATTTTAGAATTGACACAAAAACATTTATTAAGTGAAAGTACAAGATAAAAAGTATATGACACTGGAGACTAATTCTAAATAGCCTTAAAATAATTAAAACATAAGAATGACACCCCCACAATCCTCATTTAAGAAAAAGAGCATTCTAACTTTATCTACAACAAACTGTGAAATCTCCATACAAAATGTACTATGATTCAACTTTTGTTTCCTAAAACTTCATTTCAGGGACATAGCTCAAGCCTTTCAAATTTCCGAAATAAATATTATAAGATACAATTCTAGAAAGAAAATACATATAAGAAAGATAATTGTAAGGTCCTAGACCTTACTAGTGTGTTTAGCTTTCTAATTTTGCATTAATCTTAATTAATTTCCTTAAGTAATTATGTGAATATAGTGTGTAAGCCAGTTTCTTTTATCATTAGGAAGGGGTCCACGAAGTTTTGTGCGATTCCGAGTGCGTTTAGTCCTAGTAGGGGCTAGTTTGCAATTTAAGGAAAAATCGGGTTTTTTCTGAAAAATTCAATTTTTGTCTAATTTAGGCTCGTTGGAAAGATCTCGTTGCGCTCATCAATTTTTGTTCTTGACTCATCATAATTCGACTCCCCGAAGCCCCTCAAATAATCAAATTACTTCATTTTACTCAAAGAATGGCATTTTGGACTTTTCCATCCTCATCTCTATATAAACCCAATTCTAGCAGATCTTCTCATTTCCATTTCATTTCATTGAGAGAGAGAGAGAGAGAGAGAGAGCTTATGAAGCACATCTTTTTCCTCATTCTTTTCTCTTTGCATCTAGAGAGAGATTTTAAGGATCCAAGTCTACTATCTTCTTCCTCCTGTTTCCCTCATTCTATAGCTCTAACTTGGTAAGCTTATCCCATCCCTATCATCTTCAATCTCATTCTCTTGGTTGTTAGGGCCTTTGCATGTCACTCAATTCCTCTTCCTTCCCTTCCTTTTGTGCTCTAGGAGTGGTGGAGAGCTTGTGTCCAGGAGGGTTTGAGCTAGAGTGAGCTACAGTGCCCAGCTCCTCAATTTTCTTCCACAATTCTCTAATTTTTCTTCTATTTGGCTAAAGCAAATTGATTTGTAATGTATTAGAGGCATGTATGTGGTATTGTTTGGTTTCAATTTCTTGATTGCTTAGACACCTATTGAATTCAAGCTTGATTATGCTATGTTGGGATTTAACATGTTAGAATTACGGTGTTAATGAATTGGACCTTAATTGGATGAGGGATGAGTCTAATGATTAAATGGTGGGACAGAATGGAATGTGGAGAGCATGGAGGCTCTTTTTCATGCACGTGTAGCCTTTGGAAAGGCTTGGGAAACAAGAGGATGGAAACCACATAATTCCTGAACCCAAGCAGAACTGGAAGGTTTGCTTCCCTGTGCTCGAGCAAGACATGTTGCTGGCTCAGAGTGGCTAGGCAATAGGTTTGCTTTTAGGTCGAGCGAGCTAGAACATTGTCCCCTTTTTGGAGAAGGACTTTTAAACCTAATTTGGACCTAGGTGTGGGACCACCCTTTGACCTAACCTTGCATGACTGACATGGGGAAATGAAAATGGAGCACATAGGTGCGCCCAAGTCACAGAACAAACATAGGCGCCACCATAGGTGCGCCCAAGTCACAGAGCACACATAGGCGCCCCCACAAGTGCGCCCAAGTCCCTAATCCAATCTTGAGACGCATTTCGGTTACGTTTCAACTCACGAATTCAAACCACTACCACACTTAAGATTTAAAAACTTGAAACCAACTTAGGATCCAAGATTTATTGACATAGGTCACCTAAAAAAATCCAAATTTAAGTGAACGAATCTAAGAAAGAACCGAAACTCACAGACCGACCACTTGGGCGCCACTGTAGGTGCGCCCAAGTCACCCAGAAGGACTTAGGCGCCACCATAGGTGCGCCCAAGTCCATTTCTAGCCCCTAATATCACCAAATCCATATTCATCTCCAATCTCGACCCAAACCAACATCTTAAAACCTTTACCGAACCAATAATAGCCTTGAAACTTAAAATCCCATTAATACAAACCCATTCGGAGTCTCGAACCAAAGTCAGAAGACTAAAAAGTATCAAATTGAGACTTGGGCGCCACTGCTGGTGCGCCCAAGTGCACATAAACACTTAGGCGCATACACATGTGCGCCCAAGTCCTCTGTCAAATCTAAGTGGTGAATTCCGATTGTGTTTCGAGTTCCGGACTTAAGATTATTAAAATAAATCAATCCAAAACGAAAAAAACAATATCAGAACAGAAGCTTACACTTAGCAAAACTCCTCGAATTCCGAAAATTAACATCAATACCTTCATCACTAGCCAAGTTACGCAGAACCTGGTACTTGGGCGCCACTGCCTGTGCGCCCAAGTCATCCAGAGAACTTAGGCGCCACCACAGGTGTGCCCAAGTCCTCCGATAACCTTGTTTCGCTGATCTTGACATCTTTTTTTATTATTTGAATTAAAACCCGAGACTTTAGAACCTTCTACAATTAAAACAGAACCTTAAGACAACCTTAATCTACCCCCTAAACAATTCTTAATCAAAACCATAACTTAAAATAAACCAAGCCAATTAAGATCATAACTAACAAGCCGCTTAGGCGTAGGAACTATTAAGCTTAGCTATTTGCACCCGAGGATTTGATCAGTTTCCCTCATTAGGTAGATTAGAGCATTAGGCTTCGTCCCATCACTTTTTCTGTTCCTTTAGGGGACCGGGAAAGCTGATGTGGGCGGTCTAGGACCTTAGGTTTGGTTTAATCCGATGATCAGTAATAAAGCATTAATCACGTAAATCCAAGTAAAAATTCCCTAGTTAGGCCCTTCTAGCCCCAATTTCAAAAGTCCATAAAAACTACAAAACCAACAAAATAAACCCAAAAAGATTTTGCCTTTATTTTTTCCTCCACCTTAGGTGCCACATATTTAATCGAACTTAATGATAAAAGGGAATGAAGAACCGATTTCTAAAATTGAATAAATGAGAATGACGAGATGAGATGAGTGATTTCACACACACTTTTAAACAATCACGGCCCATAGGCTACCTTCAATCAATTACGGCCCATCGGCCACCTCTAATCAATTACGGCCCATCGGCCACCTCCAATCAATTACGGCCCATCGGCCTTTCTTTTTTTATCACTCGTGTATCGCACACGAAAAACACAGAAATCACAAGTCAAAGTCTCATTTGCATCATAATTTTGGTTTGAAAAGTCAGCCTTTAAACCCTGTTTTGCCAAGGGATTAGAAGGGGGTACCCGGGAACGGGGCCGATCCTCTTCTTAAATATTTGGCACCTCCCCCCTTTTATTTTCTTTACTTTAATTACTTCATTTTACTTGGATACACTATGATTTTGCTATGTGAGGATTAACCTTTATTTGGACTTTAACTCATGACCCTGAATTGACCCTATATTAAAGAGACCCAAAGAGACCCAAATCAATGTGACAAGACAACCGTCGTGTGTTGCCGGCAACACATTAGACGAGAAGAAGAACCCACCCACTTATTTTCTCCCATTTATTTTTCTTCGGCTTCTGTCGAAGAACGGTGTTACGGCCGTTACCATAGCTGGCGATCGTGATCCGTCGATTTTGGGGGTAGTCGGAATCCTCATTTTCGATGTAAAAATTTAAATAGCATATATAGTTGAATGGCGATTTCCCTCCCCGGGGGGATCAAAATTCACATCCGACAGTGTACCCTTAGGGTTGCATCCTTCTCATTATATAAGGGTTGAATACCCTATTATTACTATCCTAATACAATTCTATAGCTAACTTTCTAATACAATTAGAGTTCCTAAATTATAGCTAACTTTATAATACAATTAGAGTTCCTAAGTTATTGCTAATTTAATGATACAAGTTCCTAGATTGACACGTATTGTAAGGACTCAATTTCTTAACCCCAGGATTTCCTCTAGTTAGTTATGCGGTTAGGTTTCTAAGTGGGCATTAAAGGCCATTTGTGGTGTTTTCTGTTTTAGATTAGTCTTTGGACAACTTTGAGGTGTTTTGAGATCCGCTTCGTTTAGTTTGACCTCTCTTTGGAACCTGTCTGTTATTTCGTGTCGAAATATTACCTTATTCTCATTTGATCGAGATCATCATCCCAGTTAACCTTTATATTCAATTCGAATCAATTTGAGACCTTGAAACCCTTCGATTAACCATTTCTGTCATAATTGATAGACTTTGACCAGGCATTTGACTTTTTCATTGGAACCCTGAATTGAGTGACTCTTGAGCTCAAAATCTAGATCTCGACCTGCCTATTTACTTTCATGCTCAACCCAAACTCATCCGAGGGCCAAAAAGCCCAATTTGACATAGATAGTCTTTTCGAGACAAATATCGCAGTTTGGAAAATCTCAGATTCTATCCCCGATCTCAGAAAATTATGATTCTGGCTTGTTGGAAAGCTCTTCTCTAGACCTATAATTCTCCTTCTTTAACATGATCCGTCTGAGTTCTAGAAGATCTTCGTTAATGCACCTCAAATTCGGCCTAGGAGGTAGCAACCTCACAAGTTAGCTTTTGCAAATATCCCACTTACCACCCCTTACTGCATTGAATGCCACCTACCACCACTACTAAACACTACAACTTTCATTCTTAGCTCATTTGTAACCGGCCACGGCAACTCAAGAGAGTTCTCTCTCTCTCTCTTTTCTTTTCTCCTCCTCTCCTTCCATGCCTTGTTGGAAAGCATCTCCTTGGAAGCTTTTCTTGCCCGATCCAGCCTTGCCAATCAACTCCCCATTGTCTCCTTCGCAACATACTCAGTTTTAATACGAATCCAATTGTGGTAGCCCCTTTGGCCATCAGGCCCAGCGGCCATTGGCCCTTCTTCCTATTCTCCTTCCCTCTCCTTATTTCTGTTCTTGTCTCGGCTACCTGTACGCTGCCAATGGCCAGTGTAAACCCCTTGCTTTCCCTTTTGTACAAATCCCGGGGTAGGCCCCACTGAGGCAACACATCACCTGTGAATTGCCCAGTGGCCAATTTCTTTCTTCTTGATCACAGCAGACTACATGCTCACACACAGCCAGCGGCTACTATTCCCCGTCTAGCGGTCACTTCATCTCTTTCCCCAGTAGCCATGGCTGCAACCAGCCAGCTATTGCCATCTTCTCCCCAGCTCCCTGAATGCTTCCAGCCACCTGCTGTTCTTGTCTCAGCAGAACAGCAGCCGCCCACTTCACCTCTGCCTTCAGCTTAGCCGGCTACTTCACTCCATTGTTGACACCAAAAATGTCACTATGTCCCTTCAACACCAAAAGCTACATGGAGCCACATCCTGCCATAAATAGGAAGGCGCCACTTCAAGCACCAGATCTTGTCAGAATCAAACAAAAACTGCAAGATCCTTCAAAGAAACCAAAAAAAAAAAAATGGGTACACATGAAGTTTCGGGCCATTTCGACGTCATTTGGCCTAACTTCACTCCTCCGACAGCCAGACAGGAGCTCCCGGCAGCGACAGTGTCGAAGACTTGAAAACTTCGATCAGAGCCTACGAATGGTCTCAGAATACCTCCAAAAGGCCCCATGCCAAATTTTAAGTCAAACGGACAACGTTTGACCCTTCATCAACTCTCGGGAAGCAAAAACAGACCTACCGGCGACGGAGCACCCCGGAATCATGGCATCCAAATTGGAGCTAATGGATCATCTCAAAATGACTCCAATAGGTCCCCTGTCAAGTTTTAGGTCAAACGGACATCGTTTGACCTAGTTTCAAAGCTCGGCATTTTCCTCGAGGCGAAATCAAGGCGAGCATTTGCGGGACCCCAAAAGGCTTCAAAACTCAAACCAAAGCCCATGGTTGGTCTTACTTACTACTCAGGAGGCTCCCTGTCAAATTTCAGGTCAATCGGACATCGGTTGACCACAAGTCAAAGCTCGGCATTTCTCTCATGGCGAAATTAAGGCAAGCATTTACGGGACCCCAAAAGGCTTCAAAACTCAAACCAAAGCCTATGGCTGGTCCTATCTACTGCTCAAGAAGCTCTACGTCAAATTTCAGGTCATTCCGACATCGTTTGGTCCAGTTTCAATGCTTGACAAAAAAATCGGCAATACCGCATAACAAAGTCTTCGGCTTTCCAGAAAAATAGGAAACTTTGTGCTTCGATTTGCGTGGCTTATCGTCCGGTTTTCTTCAAGAGAATCAGGCCAATAAATGAGGAGAAATGTCAGGAAAAATACAGAAGAAAAAAGAATGAAAAAAGATCGAAAAACGGCGAAGAAAAGGCGACCGAACGGCGGCCGAGAAATGGGCCCAAAGCCCATGGTCGCCGGCGACCATGGAATTCCGGCGACCCGAAAATCGCCGGAAGACCCCTTTTTCGGGTCCTTTTCGCGTTTCGAGTTGATTGGCCCCTGTGATTTTTCCAAAATCTGATTTTTCGTGCATAAAATCCGTCGATCTTCGTCAACATCACGGATTCACCGCTGAAATCATTGGATGATCATTAGATGCCTCGAAATCGCCAACCGGCCGACAAAGAAAGCACACTTTCCGCCCGCTCGATCGTGAAATCTACAGGACAGAAGTTGCCGGCACGTTGACATTAATCAATGTCTGAAATTGCATCGCCATCCGACATCAAACAACATGTGGATCCACCGGCGGTCATCGCAAGAAGAATTCCAAAAGATGCGGCGCGGCCCGCAACTCTTCAAGCGACTTGGCGACCAATTAATGTGGTTAAATGACCCGTTTTATGACAAGTTAATGCGGTCACTAACTCATTATTTTGGACGGCCCAATCAAAAGCAAGCAAATGGGAGTTACAAGTCAAAGGATTTATGGCATTAAAGCCATGAAACTCCTCCCATGATGGAGATTAAAGGCAATTAAAAGCTCATTATTCTCCATCGGCCAATCAGATTCAAGGAAAAAGGAGTTACAAAACAAATAATTGAAAACTTGTAACTCCTCCCATTATGAGCATTAATGCATTCAATGCTCATAAACCCTCCTAAATGGCTACCAAAGGCCTATAAATAGGAAGGCATTCCAAAGGGAAAAAGAACCGGACGAAGAACGGAAAAAGAATCCAGAGAAATCGCCAGAGAATTGCCCGGAAAATCCAGAGGCCCTGCAACTCTTCTGCAAAGACCACCAAAAGGTGATTGAAGCACCCTTGGGGGGCCACCCCCCCAAGGACCTCCCTTCTTCTACCAACATGGCTAAAACGTGGCTTTTCAGCCCGTTTACTTAGCTTTTTATCGGATATAAGACCTTCTCTTGGTCTTTGTCCTTTAAAAATCTGAGGTTAGAAAGCCAAGCCAAGAATCCAAGCATCGTGTTCTCATCTGCATGGACGACGGAGGAGCCCATACATAACTCGCGACCGTCGATCTGAACGTGTCCCCACAATCGAATGAGAAGTCAGATTCCTTTTCTTGATTTCTGTTGTACTTTATTTTTCTTTTAGAGACAAAAATCACAACTCTTGTCTTTCATGATGGATAAGATTTGTAAATCGCCATTTACGGCAAAATCGCCTTTCACGGCAACAAATGAAATCGCCTTTCACGGCATATAAAAAAAAACCCTTTTGTCTCTTTTCTTAAAATATGTGTGCAATAGAAACTAGAAAAAGTTTCATTTCCCCTTTCTACTTGTGAAGGTGGATCTTCGGATCACCGTTTCTAAATTCCAAGTAGAAAAGTGAAATTGGCATACCCGTACAAAAAAAAAAAAAAGAAAGATGTTGATACCCTTTACATTTTCTTCTCCTCCCCTCCGCCGTACCCCGAAAGACCCTGGACGGAGGCAGCGGGAGAGAGGGAAGAATCGGGTCCATCAAGCTGGCACACCCGGTGGGACACATTCATTTGAGAACATGAATTTAGATTCTTTGGCACCTTTCTAGTTGGTGGCCAATGTTGAATCTTGCATAAAAAAAAAAAAACATGAGATGGGATTTTTGTTTTTTGGAAATTTCTTTCTTTAAGTCTATTTCCAATCTTTCTCCTTCTCAAAAAAAAAAAAAATCCTCTCTTGTTCTTTGAATTCAAATCTGAGAAATCTCGATCTCCTCCCTTTTGGACTCAGTGCCCGCAGAAATGTTTGAGCACGTTTTCAGATTGGGAAAGGGACCGTTTGCTCTCTTTAACGAGTTAAAAAAAAAATCTGATTTCAAACTTGTCAGATTTTCAAAAAAAAATCTTCTCTCTTTTGGATCCAAATTTGAGAAATTTTGGTTTTCTTTTCCTTTCTGACTTAGGGCTCGCAGAAATTGTTTGAGCCCCTGTTCAGATTGGGAACGGACCATTTGCTCTCTCTGATGAGTCCATAAAAAAAAACAAAAAAGGGGAAGCATTTGAGAACACGAAAGTTTTACCGATTGCGTTCTTTAATCGAGGTTGATCTAAGAAAAGCCTTGTCCAGAGTTTGGAGACAGCTAGACTGTTCTAGGTAAGGGTCCTCCAAACGGGTTCATTAAGTAATCCTACCCTTACCTGGGGGCTAGTCTATCAACATTGGTTTCATAAGAACGAATCGTGAGAACTCGACGTATTCTCAAACCCTAAAAAAAAAATTTTCGTCGATTTTTGGTTCAAATTTGAGAAATCTTGATCTCTTCCTTTTCAGACTCTGTGCTCGCAGAAATGTTGAGCACGTGTTTGAATTGGAACATCATTTACTCTCTCTGATGAATCCGATACTGACTTTCAAAAAAAAATCTTCAAAAAAAAAAAAAATACTTCTGTCACGTCTGGGTTCAAAGTCGAGAAATCTTGACCTCTTCCTCCTCGGATTACTGTGCTCGCAGAAATGTTGAGCACGTGTTTGGGTTGGAACGTCATTTGCTCTCTTTGATGAATCTGATCCTGACTTTTCTAAAAAAAAAAAAAGAAAAAAAAAAAAAAACCTTCCGTCATTGATGGGTCCAAATTCGAGAAATTCTGGTTATTTCCCTTTCGGACTCTGTGCTCGCAGAAATGTTGAGCACTTGTTCGGATCGGAGTGCCATTTGCTCTCTTTTGTGAACCCAACCTTGACCTTTCAAAAAAATCCCATCTCGTGTCCATTTCAAGGATGCGATTTACAACATCTGTGCCTAGCGGTGCTAGTACGCCCTCTTGGGTCTACTGTATTCGCGACCGACACATTTGTACTCCCAACCTTATATCATTTTACCTCGAGTGAGCCTCGCTCCTCGGTAATCTGAATTAAGGTTCACAATTGCTTCTAGCAGTCACTGGAACGCTCACTCTGAGCCTTTCATACTTGCGTTTTAGAACAATTGTATACTCTATGGCCTTTTGCCTTCTTCATCTTGCTTGGGCTGGGCCTTGTCCCCTCGAAAATTGGAAAGAAAAAAAACCATAGTTTATTTCCATTTATGATCACCACATTCTTGTGATTACTAATGGATCCGGTCTTGTTTCAGAAAGGTTTTTCAAAAACTAACATGGCAGCTTCGTTGACAATCACCTTCGACGAGAACAAGTACCAGCTAATGCTTCAAGAGAAGCAAAACAAATGCGCTCCTAAGCGCCTCGCCAGCGGCCGAAGTGTCACTTCCTTCGGTAACGCACAAGACACCAGGCCGGTCCATCGTCTTCGGGTCGCTGGGACCTTTCCCACTTCTCGCAGAAGAAACAACTCCTGCCAAGAAGCAGAGAACCGCCCCTGGGCGCGTCACTACCGTGACACCAAGGGCAACCGCCAAGAAGACTAAAGCCCGCGACAACCTCGCGAAACCTCAGCCTGCAAGAAACCAGGTCTACCTCAAGACTTGGTCTCCAAGACCTTCTCCAAAACAAAGAAGGTCCCAAAGATCTGCAAGGCCAGCATAC
>QPKB01000003.1:34725235-34807490 GCA_003546025.1 Camphora micrantha | reverse complement strand
TGCCATAAATAGGAAGGCGCCACTTCAAGCACCAGATCTTGTCAGAATCAAACAAAAACTGCAAGATCCTTCAAAGAAGCCAAAAAAAAATGGATACAATTGAAGTTTCGGGCCATTTCGACGTCATTTGGCCTAACTTCACTCCTCCGACAGCCAGACAGGAGCTCCCGACAGCGACAGTGTCGAAGACTTCAAAACTTCGATCAGAGCCTACGGATGGTCTCAGAATACCTCCAAAAGGCCCCATGCCAAATTTCAAGTCAAACGGACAACGTTTGACCCTTCATCAACTCTCGGGAAGCAAAAACAGACCTACCGGCGACGGAGCACCCCGGAATCATGGCATCCAAATTGGAGCTAATGGATCATCTCAAAATGACTCCAATAGGTCCCCTGTTAAGTTTTAGGTCAAACGGACATCGTTTGGCCTAGTTTCAAAGCTCGGCATTTTCCTCGAGGCGAAATCAAGGCGAGCATTTGCGGGACCCCAAAAGGCTTCAAAACTCAAACCAAAGCCCATGGCTGGTCTTACTTACTACTCAGGAGGCTCCCTGTCAAATTTCAGGTCAATCGGACATCAGTTGACCACAAGTCAAAGCTTGGCATTTCTCTCATGGCGAAATTAAGGCAAGCATTTGCGGGACCCCAAAAAGCTTCAAAACTCAAACCAAAGCCTATGGCTGGTCCTATCTACTGCTCAAGAAGCTCCACGTCAAATTTCAGGTCATTCCGACATCGTTTGGTCCAGTTTCAATGCTTGACAAAAAAATCGGCAATACCGCACAACAAAGTCTTCGGCTTTCCAGAAAAATAGGAAACTTTGTGCTTCGATTTGCATGGCTTCTCATCCGGTTTTCTTCAAGAGAATTAGGCCAATAAATGAGGAGAAATGTCAGGAAAAATACAGAAGAAAAAAGAATGAAAAAAGATCGAAAAACGGCGAAGAAAAGGCGACCGAACGGCGGCCGAGAAATGGGCCCAAAGCCCATGGTCGCCGGCGACCATGGGTGCATGGTCGCCGGCGACCATGGAATTCCGGCGACCCGAAAATCGCCGGAAGACCCCTTTTTCGGGTCCTTTTCGCGTTTCGAGTTGATTGGCCCCCGTGATTTTTCCAAAATCTGATTTTTCGTGCATAAAATCCGTCGATCTTCGTCAACATCACGGATTCACCGCCGAAATCATTGGATGATCATTAGATGCCTCGAAATCGCCAACCGGCCGACAAAGAAAGCACACTTTCCGCCCGCCCGATCGTGAAATCGACAGGACAAATGTTGCCGGCACGTTGACATTAATCAATGTCTGAAATTGCATTGCCATCCGACATCAAACAACATGTGGATCCACCGGTAGTCATCGCAAGAAGAATTCCAAAAGACGCGGCGCGGCCCGCAACTCTTCAAGCGACTTGACGACCAATTAATGTGGTTAAATGACCCGTTTTATGACAAGTTAATGCGGTCATTAACTCATTATTTTGGACGGCCCAATCAAAAGCAAGCAAATGAGAGTTACAAGTCAAAGGATTTATGGCATTAAAGCCATGAAACTCCTCCCATGATGGAGATTAAAGGCAATTAAAAGCTCATTATTCTCCATCGGCCAATCAGATTCAAGGAAAAAGGAGTTACAAAACAAATAATTTAAAACTTGTAACTCCTCCCATTATGAGCATTAATGCATTCAATGCTCATAAACCCTCCTAAATGGCTACCAAAGGCCTATAAATAGGAGGGCATTCCAAAGGGAAAAAGAACCGGACGAAGAACGAAAAAAGAATCCAGAGAAATCGCCAGAGAATTGCCCGGAAAATCCAGAGGCCCTGCAACTCTGCTGCAAAGACCACCAAAAGGTGATTAAAGCACCCTTGGGGGGCCACCCCCCCAAGGACCTCCCTTCTTCTACCAACATGGCTAAAACGTGGCTTTTTCAGCCCGTTTACTTAGCTTTTTATCGGATATAAGACCTTCTCTTGGTCTTTGTCCTTTAAAAATCTGAGGTTAAAAAGCCAAGCCAAGAATCCAAGCATCGTGTTCTCATCTGCATGGACGACGGAGGAGCCCATACATGACTCGCGACCATCGATCTGAACGTGTCCCCACAATCGAATGAGAAGTCAGATTCCTTTTCTTGATTTCTATTGTACTTTATTTTTCTTTTAGAGACAAAAATCACAACTCTTGTCTTTCATGATGGATAAGATTTGTAAATCGCCTTTTACGGCAAAATCGCCTTTCACGGCAACAAATGAAATCGCCTTTCACGGCATATAAAAAAAAAACCTTTTGTCTCTTTTCTTAAAATATGTGTGCAATAGAAACTAGAAAAAGTTTCATTTCCCCTTTCTACTTGTGAAGGTGGATCTTCGGATCACCGTTTCTAAATTCCAAGTAGAAAAGTGAAATTGGCATACCCGTACAAAAAAAAAAAAAAAGAAAGATGTTGATACCCTTTACTTTTTCTTCTCCTCCCCTCCGCTGTACCCCGAAAGACCCGGGACGGAGGCAGCGGGAGAGAGGGAAGAATCGGGTCCATCATCCATCTTCCCTGCCAACGGTCCTCGTCAGCCATCTGTTCAGCGGCTACTCCACCCTGCATTACTCTCGGCTACTCGTCCCTTCTCACCTCTCGGACAACTCTTTCCCCTGCACAACTCTCGGCCACTTCTCCTTCTGGCCCAGCCAGCTCCCTGCACTCAGCCCTACTGGTTCCCCTTGCAATCTGCCCGGCCAGTTTCCCCTTTCAGCCAGCGGCCATCTTGCTTGTTCCCTTCCAAGTCCAGCGGCCAGTCCTCTTCTCTGCACAGCCAGCGATCTCTCTCTCTCTCTCTCTCTCTCTCTCTCTCTGCACTCAGCCGGCCACTGCTGTTCTTCCCCGCGCCCACCCCACCTGCTGCTCCTAACTCCAGCTGCCGTCACAGCCAGCAGCCTTCCCCTCCCTGCAAACTCCCCAGCAGCAAACCCACGGCCATTCTCCTCCATGTTCCGCAACTATTTTTTAGGTATTTTAGTGTTGGCTAAATTCATTGGTTGAACAAAACTCTGGGACTTTTGAGTTGTAATTTTATTTCTTTTTTAGAACTCTGAAGATAGTAGATTGGAAGGACCCAGAAGAAGAAAGCTGGAGAAAACATGCTGTGCTAAATTTCCGGATCAAGTCCAGATTGGTTCGCTCGAGCGGCCAGATATTCGCTCAAGTGAAGGCATGACAGAATACCCAGACACACTGACATAACCATTTTTGCTAAGACAGAACCTCATTCGCTCGAGCGGATGGTGGGTTCGCTCGAGCGAACAGGTGCGCAGAAAACGGGAAAGTCTTTATTATCATCCGAATTAGCTTCCCTTTGAGACTATGTTTCCCAATTTGAGTCCTACTTGTGCACCAAGTCTTAGGCACGAATTTGTGGCTATATATAGGGTGTTTCTCTCAACCATAGAGAAATTAACACAGAGACCACCACTACTCTCATTAATCTGAGTTAGAGATATTTTAGAGAGAGTTTATTTTCTAGAGCTATTGAGAGACTGTTCTGAAGGGCTGTTCTAGAAGGTCATTGTTGCTTCTACCTTTCTTGTAGAAGATTGATCATCTTAATTGTCAAGGTGCTAAGAGATCAAGTAAGGAGAACGGGGCACGGTGGATGTCATGTCAGTAGATTCTTTGCAAGAATAACTATAGTCCTTAGGTCGAAGTACAGACTCAGGTAAATGAGCTTGTAAGTATCTTGTAACTGTTCGTGAACTCTTGATTTTTAGTTCGTGGTTTTTCTCTCTGGATAAGGTTTCCAAGTTAAATATTGTGTCTGCCTTCTTGTGGTGTGTGATTGGTAGATAGCTAGTTCTATATTGCCTTATTGGTTTATTTCTGCTGCATTGATTGGTTAAATTAAGACTGGTAATCCATTCTAGCAGCACCTAAAGGTAATTTCACTATTCTCACCTGCACTGCCCTCAGCTAGCCTCTTCTTCTTTCTCCGCATCTTGTTTCAAGTCCGCCAGCAGCCTCCCCTGCTGACCTGCAGCTCTTCCCGTGCTGACCTGCAGCTCTCCCCTTGCTGCCCAGTAGCTCCTCCCCTGCTGACCTGTAGTCTCTTCCTTGAATCCAGTCCACCTGAAACCAGCCTCTTTTTCTTGTTGTTCAGCCTGCCAGCACCAGCTACACTTCTAGACCTGCAGCAGCCCCTTGTCAGCTGCACCTCCTTCATCCACCTGCACTGCTTCACCTGCACAGCCTTCCACCTGAAATCAACTCACCTGAAATCAGCCTCCCATGAATCAGCTCCTTTCCTGATTCCAGCTCCTCCCCAGACTCCAGCTTCTTCCCTGAATCCAGTTCCACCTGAACCAGTTCCATCTGAACCCAGTTCCACCTGAACCCAGATCCACCTGATTTCAGCTGCAACTCCGACCGAGTTCAACCCCCTATCATGTACAACTTGGACCAATGGGTTCCACCTTGGGACCCGCTGAACCCTATCCTTTGAGCCCTGTTTTATGACCCTTGTAAAAATGGGATTTTTATTAGATCTTAGGCCTGATTTGAACCTGTTTTCGAACCCGGTTAACCTCTTGGGAATTTCTGAATTTTGAACCAAAAATTGGATGTTTTGACCAATGTTTGAAAAAGAAGTTATAATTGATTGTTTTCTTAAAATAGAGGCTTTTTAACTTAAAACTCGGACAATGAAGGAAGACTTTCTTTGATATACCCAGTCCCCCGACTTGCCTGATGTTAATTTTAACTCCGTACTTAGACCTAGACATTTATGGATGCACGTGGAGCACGGTGACTCGTATATTTATCCGAACTTAGGGGTTGGATATTCCCACCTTAAGAATGCATCAAGTGTACAAAAATACACCAATATCCATCCCTTTGAACGTATAATTATGAGAAGCATCGTACTTGCATGTTTATATTATTTAACTAGACTTGTTGTATTTTATCTAGTATCATGTAAATCTGATTTTTAGCATCTTGTCTCACGAGAAACCGAAGGTCTTAGCGTGCAGTTCCCGCCCTGCTTGACCATTGGTCATACTTGGATCCATAAAGGGTCTCTCGGTTTGTGTGCGAGCATTTATTGCCCCGCCCTTTCGAGTTACCTGGATCACCTTTATTTTTCTGCCACTCGTTTTTTAGTTCTCTTATTTTCTACCTGAAATGCTGCCCGATTTTCTATAAAATTTCCGGACTTGGAAAAATACTGTCTTGAAGCCCGTTTTTACTTGTTTACTGTTTTAGCCTGAATTGAAGAAATATATTGTTTTGAAATCCGTTTTGGCCTGTTTTACTATTTTCAGCCTAAATTGAAAAGAATATCCATCTTGAAGCCTACTTTGACTCGTTTTACTATTTTAAACCTAAACCTGAAAATACTATCTTGAAAACCTGCTTTGACCCATTTTATTATTTTAAACCTAAATCAGAAAATACTGTCTTGAAAACTTGCTTTGACCCGTTTTACTATTTTAAGCCTGACTTGGAAGAATATTGTCTTGAAGCTCGTTTTACCAGTTTTACTATTTTAAGCCTGAATTGCTCGGTTTACTATTTTAAAAGCCAAATATGCCTTGTTATGTTTTTTAAGCTTTCCGTTTGTCTGATAATTCCTTGCATTTGCACTTGTATCTTGCGAGTAACCGATCTAATCATTTATTTTGATTTAAGAACTGAAACCTATTTTCTGCATTAATTTTTGAGTCGGCACCACCAAGCTGTTATAGCTCACCGTGTATTGTGGTTTGAGTCTAGTATCTGTCATATATAGTTATATATACACATATATATATATATGACGGTGTCACTATAGTACCTTCCCTGACCGGGTTAGACCGACAGGTCCCCCATAGTAAGGCCTTTGATTTCTGAACGGCCGTGACTCAAAGGTGAGTTTTTGGGTACTCTCAGCACTACTTAGTTGGGGCTAGCGGTTGCTTCCTCCTCCTTGAGTATATCCAAGTAGTTGCCAATATTTAATTGTTTTAAATTAACTCATGTTTATGATTTGGTAAATCATATTTTCTTGCATCAGTTTGTTCAGTCCGTCTGCATTGATTTTCTGAAATAATCACTGTATTTATGTTTATGATTTGGTAAATCATATTTTCTTGCATCTGTCTATCTAGGTCTTGTTACTGTTTTCCTAATTTATTGCTTGTATTTATGTTCTACTATGCCCTGCAAACTATGCTCTTTATCTTAAATATTTGCCAGGCTTTTTGTCTGATCTACGCTTAATGCCATAGGTTTGTTTTTCCCCAACCCATACCCTAGTGTGGTTTCCGAGGAGGCAGTTGAGGAGCTGAGAGAGACATGTGATTATTGTGCAGAGGTTGTCATGTAGACTCCGTTCTTTGCACCTGAGATGCGAAATAGCTGAGAGTATTATTTTAGGGTTTTGTATTCTGTTTTACTGACCTCTGTTGGCCTTTTCTTTTGGGAATGTAATTAATACATCTTTTGTAATTATAACTTGAATATGGGAATGGAATCTCCTGTTGCTTGTCTAGCTTTGCTTATAATCTATTTATGATATACTAGTCTGATAATGTACTACCCAAATGATTCTACTAGTAAGACATTAGTGATGCAATACGGAATACGATGTGCACTAGACTTCGGGTTGTACCACAATGTAAGTTTCCGCTAAATATTCTATGACGGTGATTGGACCCTATAACTCTCACCAATGCGGATCCTAGGGATAAATATGAAATATTGTGCTACAGTAATTCTCCAGTCACGGCTCCTTAATCCTACCCCCATTTTGGGGTCGTGACACATGTGTTTGGTTATGAATTGAAAGTTGCCTTTGCTTTTATTTTTACATGGGTACTATTCGTCTCACCTTCTAAGTGCAGGTTGTTTATAAATATTTTTTATACAACCCCCTCGTCAGGCTTAGGAGATCAAACATAAAATAAATGTGTAAGAATATACTATTTAAAAAGTGAGGCAAGAAGAAGAGTTAGTGTCTTTGAGAGCCGCTCATAGCCGAATTGGGGAAGTCTTCAACTATAGTCTTCTACATCAATCTTTGTAACCCATCACCCTTATGGGGCAAAAGAGTCATTAGTGATGTTTGCATCAGAGTAGCAAAAAACATCTTTGCTCTTCCTCCCTTGTGTGAGAGAGACAAAGAATGACTTTTGAAGACTATGACCAGGCTTGGATTGACTGCTACCTGGTTCTCACCTTGAGAATAGAAGTGAAATAATCTTTCTGAATGAAAATTAGCAGAGTTCATAAGCCTTGTCTCTGAATGTCCCCTGAATTCTGCTTCAAATGCCTCTTTTATAGGCCTTTTGGATGCCATAACTACCGCAGATTGTGGGAGGGTGGAAGTGGTTTCAAGAAGTGAAGTTAATGAGGGTGTAATTGCCTCTTCCGTAGGTCCAGCGGCCATCAGAATTGGTCACCTGGGCAGATCGGGGGAAATAACTGCATGGCTCACAATGACAATCCTTGAATTGAGCTGACTTATAAATCCAAAAATTGAAAACACAATAACTCATCTAACTAAATCAGATCACATGCACTATCATCAATTGGGTGTCCTCACATAAGATTAATGACTGAAATAAATTGGATCAAACCAATTGATCCATATCCTAGTTTGCATAATTAATTCACTGTTATGTATAATGAAAGAGACTTACTTGGGATATCAGTTTGTCAAACACCTCTCTTCCATCGAAACAACTAATGACAATCCTTGACTATAGTGCTAATGGTGAGGGACTTGGGTGGGCGTGCGTGGTAGATGTGTGAGTAATTACCTTTCAAAAAAGAAAAGAAATTACCGAATGACAATGAGTTGGGTCACATAAGATTCGTATTAATTAGGTCAATCTGAACCCACCCTAAATGGAAATTTCTCTATCCCCATACCTGCCCCGCCCCATCCCGTGACAAGTTTATTGGTTGTGATGCCAAACCATTCATCTCATAATATTTAAATTTGAAATTTGAATAGATCTTGTGAGAATTTGTAGATCAAACTCATTCGTCTCATAATATCTATAGCATAGAATTATAATTCTACTATTAAGAAAGAAAAGAAAAGAGTAAGTTTAAGTAATCCACACCACGAGGGGCGGACCACTGCCAGCACCCCCATAATTAAAAAATAAAAAATAAAAAAATCTCTTCTTTCTTAAGTGAATTTAATGAATTGTTACCTATCGCCCCTCCAAGATTTATGAGAACCCCTTTATTCTTTACAAAGTCTTATTATTTTTACCCCTCCACAATTTCTGAAAGCCCAATTTTTCTTTAGAAGATTTTATAATTTTTTACATATGGACCCCCAAAATTTTCAAAAAACCTATTACATACTTTGAAAACTACATAAGTTTTTCATATGTGAGACCCTAAAGAATTTTTTATCTTCATAGTGCCCCCCCCCCCCCCCCCCCCCCCCCGGGTTCCGCCCCTGCTCACCACACTTTTAGGATGCAAATTATTGCAAATGTGGTAAGGAGGATGTCAAAGCTTGACAATTCATGACCACAAAAGTACTAAACTACCTGCCCAAGAAATTACAATCTGAGTTATTTGTATATTGAGAAAGAAGCAACACGAATGGCAGAAGATTAGATGATGAAAAACTCAGATGAGTGTACGTAAGATGTATTTGTAGTTAAGAAGTAGATCCGTAGAATGTTGGAAATAGGTGGGCCTCGTGGATAGGTTTCAAAAACTTTTGACCCTCTTGATGCAGGGATCAATTATCCATAAGGCTTCAAACCCAACCCAGGATCCAATCTTCAAAACTCATTAACCAAGATCAATAGAAAAACTATCTCTAAGATAGAAAATACCATCACCATGCATCCACAATAGATCTACAACATACAAGGAGTAGGTTTTACTTTGGGAGCTCGGTAGTTCTCTAATGGAGAAGTTGACAACTTGTTGGATGAAGAACTCTTTCTTTCTAACAAATTAAAATCTCCAAGACCCAGTCATCTTCCACGCTATGTCCCTTCAAATCTCTTTTCTTAAGAAGATGGGTGGGATCTTCAAGAGAAAGCAACTAGAAGCTCTAAAAGAATCTGAAAGGGAATTAGAAGAGGGAGAGAGAGAGAGAGGTGTGCAACTCTTGTACTAAAAGGTTGGGCGTCCAACTCTTGGGGTTAGGATGTGTTGGACGTCCAAGGGGGGTGTTCCCTATATATATATAGCCTCTTGCATTCTCATCTTACTAATTAAAATAGATGTCCTACTTCAATTAAGAATTAGTAACTTTCTCATTTCTAATTATGAGCAAGGCTTTCCTAAGCTCAAGTGTGTGGTGGGGCCCACCTGAGGACTCACATGGGGATGGGGATGAGGGGGATTTTAAGGACTCATTGGGATCTTCCTCTTTGTAAAAAATCATCTACAACTGTAATTTCTATCATCTCCATATGGGCCAAAAAGTTTAATGGTCAACAGTTCATTTGGATCGATACATTGTCAATCCAACGGTCCAATAAATTCAGATATGACCGAAAGTTGGTGGACATGTGCAATTTAGGAGGGTTATGTGTTTGGTCCATTTGGATAGACCAAAGGTGGGCCCCACAAGCATGGGCTTACGAGATCTTATCCTAAGCTTGAGCTTAAGAAAGCCTTGCTCTCTAATTATTATTAGAAATCTCACTTCAATTAACAATTAGTAACTTACTATTACCACTATTAAAAGTTTCACTTCAAATAGAAATAATAACTTTCTAATTCCTTTCCTTTTAGAGTTTAAGTAGAATTAGTATCTTTCTAATTACTGGGCTAGCGTGAGGACCACTACGGATTCCATAAAAAGCTGGCTGCAACTGGAATACCACGACCCCACATCTCATGTGCAATCCGTGCCCACAGTTAGTTGCAAATAACTCCACTATATAAATGTAATTGAACTCCAGTCTTAGGAATAAATTACAAAGAAGACCCTAAACTTCCCTATGACCACAAATGCCCTTCATCTATATTCATGGATCAATTGGACATGTCCACCAAATTGGATCCATTATCCTTGAGACCAAATTAATTATAGTGATCATCGGTACATATCCAATCAACTCTTAATTGGAATGGGTGCACACTTACCAATGATAAATCCATTTGCCACAAGGGGATAATGAGGTTAGATTCTATCTTGACCATTAAATATTCTCACAGTCCTACTACCATATACCCAAGACACAAGGTATTGACCTACATTTGGCCTCACTCATTAGTGACTCAAAGCAAATGAATAGACGGAAACTTAAGTTCATTAATGTCTCAGGATTATGAGCCTATTGTTAGGAAATTAAGAGAGCAGACCTTAAAGTAAAGACAATGTTTCATAAGGTACTTCTCATGGTCTTTCAATACATCAAATGTACCAGCGCCATGATCCGGAATCTTACATTCTGATGATCGAGACAAATCACACTATCTTGTAGTGATCAAAGTGTTGCAACCTTATCAGATGAGATGCCCAGTCTCATCACTAGTTGTAAAGATATTTAAGTATAAGATTTGCGACACATGTCTCCTGTATGTGGATCACATCCATGCACATGTATTACATCTAGTATACTTGTAAACTCTAGTTCATCTCATGAACCATCATGTCATTTGTGTTGGTTATGTACAAGTAAGTAATAAAATACAATTCATCCCATGAAAGGAAAACATGATTATATTGATAAATAAAGAAATAAAATAATTTATTACATCGGCTTATGGATTGAGACCATATAAACTAACATAGAGGCCTTGCAAGATTCAAATGAAAAAAAGAATTTTAGATTCTATAAAGTACAAGGACCTACTCGTAATAAACTCTTAAAAGCAAAAGTTTATTTTCATCAATTAAAAGAAGAGAACTAAACTCACACGCATAGTCTTATGTGTGCGTGTCCCAACCAGCTAAGCTACAATGTCCAAATACATCGTCTTCTAGAATAAACTTCTAACGGTGCCAATGCTCGATCCGACTCAGACCTGGTCGGCACCAAGTCAACACGTTGATCAGGATTTTAAACCTTGACCACCTCTCTCTTTGTTTCCTCTTTCCTTTCTTGTTCTTAGGGCCTGTTTGGCAAATCTTATTTGTTTAAAACAGATCTACATGAAAGAGATCTGTTTCAAATGGCCTCATTTGGAATAGACGTTTTAGAAACAGTCCTGTTTGGTAACATACAAAAACTAATTGAGATAGACTATTCTACATCGATGGTTGAAAGTTTTTGGCAAATTTCTCAAGATCCACTAGGAATCAAGCTTTCAAATTTGAACCAATGGCCTTCTTTAGTATTCCTAAGAGGATCAACAGCCCGGATCTTGGTATATGGGCCCAAAAAGTACACAAAATTAGATCAAATGGTTTACTTTTTTTGGAGATATCTCGAGATCCATGATAGATTAACAGCTCAAATTTGAGTGCATAATCGTGTTTGGACTGTTACATATTTCCAATGGTTTAGATGGTGACTTGCTGGCTCGGAATTCAAGGAAAAAGTGAAAAATGGATTGTTTAAACATCACATGTAAACTGATAACATAATGTGTACTGTTCAACCGTTCTCAAATCTCTATCATTTTCGCTGTATCTGGATCAAATCAAGGGTTGGAATTTAAAGCCATAGACGTTTTCAATATTCAAAATATGATTAACGGTTTGGATCGTGATCATGGGACCCACAGAAGTCCAAAACTTATCAATGGTCATGCGGTTTTTCACAAATATCTTGAGATCCACAGCAGATCAACGGGTGAAATTTCATCTAATATCCGTGTTTGGCCTTCTTCATGATTCCAACGGTTCAGATGATCCTTTAGGTTCCTAGAATTTAAAAGAAAATAAAAAATCGTGACGCTAATATTACCGCCTCAAACACTGTGTCCTTCTGCTTCAGAGTGTTGTGTTTGTTTGAATTCTGACCATTTCTGGCGCTGGACAAAACAAAGGCATGACCTCTTTATGAGGTTTGAAATGGATGCTGATTATATGTTTACCAAGTAGTATTAATGCTTTTTAAAACTGTCTTAAGCGAATAAGAGCATGATAATAGAGTTGTCAAATGACCCCTTAGTTTCTTCTCTTTGTTTTCTTCTTCTTCATCTGCAAGTTTTTATATCCGAAAATTTTAAAATTTTATACATTTTGGCGATACAAACCATGATGAAACCGAGACCAATATCCCGGCAAAATATCACCAGAGTCTAGATCGATACCAAAACATATTATATGTACTGGTATTGGTAGATATTTTAAACTATAAGGGTTACTCTCTCCCACTAAATATACTATAGTAACTGTCAGTGTTACAAGCTTTAGAGAAAAACAAGTCCAAATCTTTTAAATTAGGTATATAGGGATAAAAAGATAGGTGAATGTCTCATTTCACTCTAAAATCTTGTGGTGGTTGCAAGGCTACTTATTTTGGGATTGGAAGGTATAAAAATGAAAAGGCAAGGATATATTACTACATAATGAAACCATAAGGACCTATTTACAAAACCTAAAAACCTTATGTGCTGTATACAAAACACTAAAAAAAGTGTATGTTTGCATGTGTAAAATTATCATCTAAAGGTTTCAAATCTTTTGAATAATGGGTGAAAGGGGAATTCTTCAAGAAACCTATAACAAACATAAACAGACTTGTATTCAGTGTGGTCTTCTTTTTCTGGCCAAACCCATTTAATAATCAGGCAAAGAATTCATTCTCTGGGCCCTAGGCCTGTTTGGTAGCCTGAAGCCCATTGCCGATAGCTGGTGCTTTCTTTTTTGTGAAAATAACTGGTGCTTAAGGATGGCGTTGGTCAGATTAAAGGGTAACTTGCCCCATCCGCTCCTATTAAGGGCGGTGAGTTTGGTAGGGAATCTAGTTTGAGACAAATATAGATTTTTACATTTTGACCCAAGTAATGTTCAGTGCAGGCCGAGTATGGGTATTTAAATTTTGACTCAAGCCGTGTTCAGAGTAGGTTCATGTTTTGGTTAGCCTCATCTCGAGAGTCTCATTTATGACTGCATGGGACATTTTAATAAATACCGAGAAAATCCTTAGTTTCGGTAATAGTACCAACTAGGTTTGATTTGACCTCAGCTTCATGTAGCTTGGTAACAGAACCAGCTTAACCGAGCTTGAGCTGGCTTCGATAACGGTATCATCTAAGCTTGCCTTAGTCTCAGCCTGACACAGCTCGGCAATAGTGCTAGATGTTCGCACCTCGGCAACGGTGCCAGGATGCGTCTACATCTAACCTCGGCACCTTCTTCGGATCAGTCCATTTGGCAGAGATGAACACCAAGGGTCCACTACAAGAAAAATTACATTTAGCGGTGGAAAAAAACCGCCGCTATATGTATGAGAACCGCCGCTAATACCTTTTGTGGCGGAAAAATGTCCGCCGCCACTTTTGTCGTAGAAAATCCCATCGCTGATCGTATTTGCAGCGGAATAGGGGCTGCTACTAAAAAATTATCAATAGCGGCGGTTCTAAACCGCCACTAATTATTATAATCTGCCGCTATTGATTAATAGTGATTTCACTGTTATATCTTATAGAAGCAGACATCACAAACTGCTGCTGAAAACCCATGTAACTTATAGTAGCAGAAATCAAAAACTGTTGCTTGTGGCCTCAAGTCAATATAATACTTATTCATTGGGTGTCTTTATTTCAAGTCAGTTTAGTACTTATTCATTGGGTGTTTTTATTTTAGATTTTATTATTGGTTTTAAATGAGCAGGAGAGTAAGAAAAGGGTGTGCTTTTAAAAGTTGGCCCTGCCTAATATTTGTAACACAAAATGAAGAATGTGGGATCTAGACACAGCTGTGCTAATTTGTTACATAGGAACTCAATGTGAAATGATCTCCACAGTTGCCTATATATATATATATATATATAAACAGTGGCTGCTTCACAATAACCATGGTTCCACCAACACAAAATTCAGCTCAAATATCTAATTTCAAGACCTGCATTTGGCCATCTCATTACCCAATCTAATCAGTGGTTCAAATCAACAAACCAAGGCCCATCCATATGATCCAAACCTCGGTCAGCATTTCGCTTGAGATGCCATCACTTGTGCTTCTTTCTTCCTCGTTGTCCATCAAGCAATCCTCTGCAACAAATTTGCAGTCTTAGTACAGTTCTGTAGGTTGTAAACGTTTGTAACAAGAATGAATGTATGTCAGTAAGATATTTCACTGCCATTCAGCTATTTTATCCACTAGGGAGGCTTCACAGTTTTCCAATATTTTGACTGAGAATCAATTCATGGAACATGAACAATTAAAATAATATGCTTAAAAAAAGAACCTTAGCAGATTCAGCAGGCACTGTCCCATCTACATCCACATAGGAATACTGAGTCTGAAAGACAGACCAATCATGATCAATGAGAGAGCTATATTATCATCATTATTTCATAATTTGACAGAACATATAATACCAAAATATTTCAAAATAGGCAACATATCCATAGCGTCAAGTGCTTCGATTTTAGATATAAAATCCAAGTATCCGTTGGTGTGCTACACTAATTGGGCAAAATGGGAGTGCTACTTTTCTCAAAGCAGAGTTGAAATTTGGTATGGGTATCATAAATGATACATGCACATTAGTAAATGAACTTTTGAGAGAGACATGTTTCCACACCTGAACAGTGCAACAAGCAACTGTGTCTCTCAAATTGTAACCTAGCCTGCTTGCAGGCGTCCACTGCCCTCCATCCATCCTGTTCATCAGCCACATTTTTTTTAAGCTCCAGTATCATGATTTTTTTTAAATCAAAGAAAAAGGATAATATATATACCAAGTTTCTTAAAGTTGAGCATCTTACCCTAAAACAAAAAAGGAGTAACCATTGATATGCCACGACTGCACAGTGTCTTCTGAGTTCTCAAACACTATCTCAACATAATCATAGAAATTGGCTTCCATAACAGATGTTTGGAGGTAACCGCCTCCACCAGTAGGGTAACTGGGAATGCTTCCAGGATTAAAAACACCAGAGAGTTTATAGTAGTTGGCCACTTTAAATGGTGTGTCTGCAGGAATGAAAGATACACTGTTGACAGCATATCTCTGCTTGCCATTGATGATGGGGGCAGAGTTTGCAAGCCTAATGGTTCTGCTTGTGTTTATCATCCCATAATGGTAAGAGCCTTTGGGATTAGGCCTGGGTCCACTTGCTGACAGGTTCCACCTGTTTTTCAGTAACATTCAAGTAATGAACATCTAGAAATACTTACAAAAAAAAAAAAAAAAAATGTCAATAATGGTAATACTACCAAATATCATCTACTTCTTTCAGGAATTTTTAGTCGCAGTGAAAGTGAAAATTTGGGATTTTTATACACTGGGCAGGGAAATTGGGAGTCTTTTCTAGAGAATCAAATTTTGACTTCTCCACCTTTTGCCATCTAATGGAGAAAGCCTTATTAGGGGAACTTTTTTAAGAGGAAAGAGTAATTTAGAAAAAGGTTTCAGTTAGCTTACATTTTTCTTTGGGAAGAAACTAATTTTTTATTTTATGCAAAAACCATTTGAGTGAGGCCTATATTTCTCCTAAGATATGCAGCACAAAATAAATCCTAGTCTGAAACAATTTAGTGAACTCATACTAGTTTCAATGAGGAACAAGTTGGACACCTTTAAACAGAGTTTTATTGTTTTCTACCTTCCCTTGTCACTACAATCAAATATCCCTTTAACTGAAACAACAGACAATTGTAACTTTGTATTGTCTAAGGAGCATATAAGTTTAAAGATTGACATAGAAGCATATTAGTTTAAGTCAATGAAGTATAAGCAGAGCATATAAATAATACTGGATGACAACCAAATTCATGTGGCCTATTGACGTCATGCTTTATGAGCTCCATTTTAATCTTAATAGAATTGCCTAGCGTCAAATTGGGTGTTCATGGGCCAGGCCTGGCCAGGCTGAGGCATATGCATGTCCGGCCCAACTTCAGAAACATATGCCCAATTCCGACCCAAGCCCAACATGGCCCGTAAAAGTCAGGCCCAAGTCCATCCAATTAGTCAATTGCACCAGAACGGGCGGGCAAAACTAGGATTTCCACCGATTGTTTGGATAAAATACACTAAATTCACTAAATTACATGCACTCATTAGTCGAGCTGGGCCAGGCTTAGCTTTGGGCTTTCTATCACTTAATCCAGCCCGACCCTAATACTAAACAGGCCCAGATTATTTATCCAAGCCTGGCCCAAAGCGGGCTGGGCAAGGATCGGACTTGGACTGGCATGGCCCATGAGCACCCCTAGAGTCAAAATTAAAGTTTCATATGTTTGGTAAATGTGTTGGAATATGACAACAGTATGAGGTTTAATTTAGCAAATTCTAAATTCATGGATTTGGCATAATATTCAACTATTAAATTAGTTTTTAACTACGAAAAAAATAATGCACAAATTCTTCTATAAATAACCAACAAAATAAACATTTCAAAATTTTAGTTAGATGTCAAAAGCCAAAAAAGAGTAATAATATTTTATAAACTACAAAACAATGTTTAATACGGTAAAGAATCCGTCAAGAATCCAATGCCATAGTCTCAGATACTTGTCCGCATTGGCCATGTTGTTCATTCCAGATTTCCATGAAATAAAGAAGAAAATATGAAAGCATAAGTTTTACAGAGATAAGCAAGTAGAAAATGAGAATTTCAGCGGAATATTGGATGAAAAGACTTTTAAGGAACATCATTATCTTTGGTCTAGAATTAATTAGTTTACCTACACTCAATTTGACACTCATGATCACTTGTGGCCAACTTCAGAATCTAATGGCTCATAATCACACAACAGATGTTGGATGCACAAACTATAAATCCATTCTTAAAGCAAAAAACTAACACCAACCAAAAGTAGACGAAAGGACTGGATTGGTGAAGCGTGTGGAGACGGCAATGTAGTAATCCTGTGGGGGTTGATCTGCTGTGACTAAGACCGAGTAAGTCTGACCCAAATGGATATCTAGAGAAGAGTAGATATTTTGGAGTGTGTGAGATCCTTCAACCTCTACAAGCTTCATCATGTGTCCTTGAATTCTGAAGTTGATAGACGTTGTCAACCCCACATTTGATATCCGAAACCTATATGTTTTACCTGCACGAAAAATGTTGTATAAATAAGATTAAGAAAATGCTAAAGTTTTAAACAGTTAAGCAATTTTCAACAAACATTGGATCTAAGATGCATAGTCATTGCAGACAGATCCGAATCATAAATTATGTGTGCATAGCTCCCTGGTATCTTATGGTGGATGGTCTGGATGAGTGTGATCTCAAAGTGGAACAAACATTGTCAGACTTGGTGCTTCTCCACTCTTCCACTCTTTCAGCGTGGGCATTGGCTTCCCAAAATTAGGTTAATCGTGTGAGGAGAGGAAGGGACCAGCCTTACATGCTTTTCCATATCTGATTGCCAAACTTGAGATAGAATGGGAATACCTCATTGAATTGGGCAACCTTAGTTAAAATAAATAATAAAAAATAGTTACCATATTTACCAAAAACAAAAGTTACCAAAGAATAAAAAAACTCTATGAACTAGTGGCCCCATATGTGGTCTTGAAGGACTACATGTTTCAAAGACATACAACATCTAGCATAAAGGAGCTGAATTAAAGGGAGAACTAATAGAGTACTCCAACAGAAGAACTTGTAAAATTAGTATATTTACCTTGATCAACTGTGAAAGTATACCCATTTGCTCCTCGGCCATTGATAAGAAGCCCATCAGGAAAGGGAAGATTATTTCCACTGTCTAAAATGTATCTCAAGGCCTGCAATAAAGTAAAAGCATGCCACATTGAGATCAGAGGGTGATGCCCATAATTAAAATCACATTTGAACACAGAATTATACTCATGCATGTATATAACTATACAAGTGAACTAAAGGGGCACGACTCTAAAATAATTGCTAATGTCACCCTTTCTATATGCATCTCTAGTGGCAAAATCACAGTAACAGTAATTAGATATGGCAAAATCACAGTAACAGTAATTAGCTATGTGTTTATTTATGAACATTATTATAGTTGTCTATGTTTAGGTCTGACAGGAAATATTTAGCTACTACAAAAACAAAGAGTGAAGAATCTTGCACTATTGTTGCATTCAATATTGTATTTTATCCTATTCATTCTTTGCAACTTCAACAAGGATGGTATCTGGTTGAGGAGTAGCTCTTGCAAAGAAACCAGGCCCTTGAACTGCACAGAGAAGAATTCGAGGATGTGAAGCAACTTCAGATGCTGTTAGGCCAGCTGGATACACAAATGCTCAACCAAGCAATCTATAGCATTCTAGAAGCAAAGTTTCTTACAATCAGAAGTCAACTGATATTGCTAATAATATGTGCTCACCTTGAAGTAATCCAAAGGCCAATCCAGAGCAAAAACAAATTCACCAAAAAAACTAGAAAAGAAGATGAGGATGACAAGACCATTAGAAATTATACACATCATAATAGTAATAATAACAATGATGATGATGGTGATAAATGTCAGGAAGAGTGTGTACACAAACGTGCCTTTTAATGAGAATTGAATTAAGGGAAGAACAATTCAAGAAGATGCCTCTTGGTGTTGTCCCTAGAAAGTGAGAATTAAGAACTTCACCATAGTTGAAATTTCATAATAAAAAGGAGAGACCCATATCAATCCAGATTTGCCTGTCTCAGATTTCCAAGGGAACATAAAATAAGTTTTGGACCTGTCAGCATCATGTATATTCTTCTAATCATCATGTTCTTTCTTCATCTAACTGGAACTCAATTAAAGTAAATACTCTGAGAACTGTAAGTCTGGAATGAACCCCATGAACAACAACCACCATCCAAATCTAATACTTCCGATAAAACTCTCAATCAAGCCCTAAAACATAACACCTCATCCTTATTGGAGTTGCACCCAAGAAACTGGTCCCCAAAAGACACTAACACAGGTCCTAAAGGTGTCTTAGGTTAGGACACCACTACAAATCTAGTTTCAGGAATCCAAGAATCTCTTGATGTGACAGCTATGGCAAATTAAGTAACCAAAACCTAACAGGAGTAAAACAGAAGGATCAAGTGATCCTAAAGAATATGCAGCTTGGGTGGTTTACTCGAACCAAGTCAACTTGCTTTGGCTGGGTTTTATAGACAAGTTACTTAGTTACATCATCATCTCATCAAAGCCTTGTTCCAACTGTATTGGGGTCAGCGACATCATTTGTTTCACCAAGCAATTACTTTGTTACAGAAAATCCCCATTCTAGATATCAAAAGACAAAAATTTTCCATAATCTGGGATATTTAACTGGTGGATATTTAAACTTGATTTGTTGAATAAAAGAATCTGATCATTGCAACTTCTGCGCTCCACCACCTGATGACCTACTGGATCAACAAATCCCATCACCATAGCATGTCTGGTGGTGCACATTCTTGTTAGTGTTTCAGTTTTGATGTTTCTTCCATTTAGTTCCTTTTTTAGTTGCTGATGCTTTATATTGTTCTGTTTTCTAAATTCCTTGTGTTGGCAATAAAGCTGATGAACATATTTCAAAAGAACTATGACTTGTTGCTGGCCATTTTCAATCCGGAGGGCTGGCTTGAAATATCGTATCCTTCAAACTCTTTCGTTGCTGTTTTCTTGCTATATCAAGGATTCTTTGAGTGGCAGTGTTTCTTCTCCTTGATTTTGTGGTTAGATATATTGATAAGTCCATGAGGATTGGGAGGGATGACAAAGGCAACATATTCATACTGGAAAGATCTGAGACAAAGAAAGCCGAAAATTATGCTCTATGATGCCTACTTTTATCAGAATTCTTCATAAAACAGGGCTGCTTTGGTTAGGCTGTGATTTTTCTTTGCATATTCTTAAAGCCAATAATCTGCACTAGTATTTCCTCTCAAGGACCAATGCCAACACTCTCTAGTTACCCTATGCTGTAATCTGTACTTTTAAATCTTGTTGAGCTATATGAGTAGGAGTAACCAAGAAACATGTTTTTTTAGCTGTTATAGCTGTTGTATAGGCTTTGATTTGATACATCATCAATATCATTAAAGGCCTCCACCCATCTGGGATCTGCTAAAGTTAACCTCCATAATCTGGGATATGAACTAACTTGTAAGATATTACTAACCCTTGATTTAATGGCCTCAAATTTTTAAGTTTTATAGATTCTATCCAGTGATGAGTGTCGATTGGATGAGTATCAAACTGAATCTAGTGTGAATCCAAGGGCTCATGAGTGTGAGGGCAGTAAATTGATCAAAGGTGGGTAAAGTGGGGCCCATAGAGGTGGATACACAAACGCATGAGAATATATTTCTCAGTATCTGTTCTCAAAGAGGGGTAAAAAGGCTATTGAAAGGAAAGAAAGGGTCAAAGGGCCCATCAGTTTTGTGACATTGTCCCACTCCCATGCTTTTTCCCCTGATACTCAAAATAACTCAAATACAAAGAAGCAACATAGATAGAAGACCATTCAACAATCAAAATTCAAAAAAAAAAAAAAAAAAATCTGACGCATTTTCTTCTCGCCCAAAGGGAAAAGGTTTAAAAGACCCATGAATATACAATACAGCAAGACCCCGTTTCAAAATTACAATATGATAACTACTCATCTTTTTGTAATGACATATCCATACCAACCCAGATTCCATGTTATGGAACCATCCAATCCTATGTAAATATGGAAGTATGATAAAACAAGCAATAAAGTCATAGAGATCTTCCAAACTAATAAATCATAAAGGAAGAAGAAGAAGAAGATACAAGAAATAGATTTGTTATAGTGCAAAATTTCAGAGTTTGTGATAATGCGATAATTTCAGCATTTTAGTCTTTACACACTTGGTACTTAAAGGTGATGAGATTTTAAAGTAGAGCAGGTGAATGTACTGTGAAAACCCCTTAAAAATAATGACCTAAACCGTGACCTATCATTGATCATGGCATTCAATGGATTATGTTATTCCAACGTTGATCTTGACATCAAGGCCATAATCATAAGACTCTCCCCAAAATATTAGAAAACAGGAAGAACCCAATTTACCCTGCAAATTAAGACCGTCAAGTGCAACTTAGCAGATGACAGTTGGATATTCTAAACTACGCCGGCTTCCAAGATAGGGAGAGGCCTTTCAGACCAGAACACTAACACTCAAAATCAGAGATTTTACCTGGAGATTTTAGGGCTTCCGGAGAGGATTCCGTCGCCAGATCTACCAGAGATTAAGTAACACGTCTCTGCCGAAGAACCTCTGTTCACAGATCTCCAATAAAAAGATCTCGAAATCGAGATCCATGCAAAATCAAACAGATCTCTGCATCTGGAAACATAAGCAAAGACGCTAGAAAGCGATTTGTGAGAAGAAACAAAAGAATGTACTGTGCAGATCGTCGAAGATCGGAAAATGCAGGGAAGTAGGTCTTACCTCATTCTTCTTCTTCTTCTTCTTCGATGTCGATTAGATCTGATAACTCAAAGCAGCTGGAAGCTCCAAACAAAGATTAGAGTTCTGTGGAAGAGAGATCTCAGAGATCGAAGATCAGAAAATGCAGCGAAGCTGCTCGCTGCTCTGGCTTCTGCTTCTTCTTCTCTGATGTCAATCAGGTCTGAAATCTCGAAGGTGCTGGAAGCTTCAAACCTCGATCAGGTCTGAAGCTGATGTCAATGGCTTCTTCTTCTTCTTCTCTGTGTAGATTGGGGTTTTGGGGAAGAGAGATCTCAGAGATTAGGGTTTTGGGGAAGACGAAAAACGTTTTTAGGATTGGACTAGATGTTGCTAGTTTTTGGGACTGGACGGACGCTGCTGGTTTTTGGGTCTGGACGCAGCTAACGGTAGGTGTTTAAACGTATAGCAGCGAAAGGGGCTGGAGCGCTGCTAACGTATAACAGCGGAATATACTTTCCGCTGCTATACTGACAGGAATGTATAGTATACTGATGGGAATATACATTCTGTATAAACAGTGGCATAATATATTTTCCACTTCTATACATATGTAGTGACGGAAAGTATCCACTACTATACGTATTAAATACATGATATATGATGTAGTGATGGAATATATGTTCCGCTATGTAGTGATGGAAAGTATCCACTACTATACGTATTAAATACATAATATATGATGTAGTGACGGAATATATGTTCTGCTGCTATACGTAGGGTTAAAGTGTTTATAGTGGCAGAATACATTTTCCGCTGCTATACGTAGGGTTAATTAAGTGTTTATAGTGGCAGAATACATTTTTCGCTACTATATGTATTTTAATTAGGTGTTTATAGTGGCAGAATACATTTTCTGCTGTTATAAGTACGTTTAACTAAGTGTTTATAGTGAAAGAATACATTTTCCGTTGCTATAAGTACGTTTAAATAAGTGTTTACAGTGACAGAATATATTTTCTGTGGCTAGAGGTATGTTGAATTAAGTGTTTATAGTGGCAGAATACATTTTCCGCCGCTATATGTATTATTATAGTAGCAAAATATAATTTCCGTCGCTCTATGTAGCTAATTACTTATCTGTAGTGACGGATAAAGAAACCGCCACGGTAAACCATCTCTAATTGTCACTTTTCTTGTAGTGGTCAGAGTCATAATTATACTCCTATGAAAGTACAATGGCATGGGCACTAGACGTAGATAAGGGGATGACCTTATCTGACAGCCACAATCGCAGCTATATAAAAGGTTGAGGTATGGTCTGATGGGACACTACCTCTACCTACCTCTAAGGGTACAAGGTATGATCCGATGGGACAATGCCTCCACCTACCTCCACTAAAGATACGGTCTAATGGGACCTCCACCTATATATATGCATGAGGTAAAATCTCCAAAGGTATGCGAAAGCAACATACATATAGCTTTCCCTTCTTCTCCACTCATTTATCCTTTGTTCAGTGATTGCACTAACTTAGGCATTGGAGTGCCTTCAGCTGACTGCAGCCAAGGGCTCTGACCATCCTTCTTCCTTCCCTTTCAGGTTCCAGGAGCTAGTATAAGACCCCGACCTGAGTGACCTCGTTTAGTGCTGATTAAGTCGTGTGTTAGCTCTAAGTGTGTTTAGTGGATTTTGATTTAGTTGGGTTTAGAATAGCTATGTTATAGCGTTGGGAAATTATGAGTGCCTTTGTGACTAATGGAGCCCTTTAGGGGTTCCTTTTATGACTTTACATTTACTTAGGGGATTATTTGAGATTTCTATGATTGGTGTTTTTATCTCGTTTTACTAATCTCGTTAATCTCTTCAATTTTCATATTGATCCCGTTCCCGTCCCGAATCCCGAAACTCGACTTTCCTAGCTTCAAGGGCAAAACAGTCTTTTTATACTAAATCTATACCCAATATTTGATATTCCCGAAACCTGCGAAACATATAGTTTTTAAAAATTAGAAATTTCGACGATCATTTCTTCCTTCTTCGTCGAATTCATTTGAAGCCCCGAGAGCTATGATTTTGACCCCACAAAGATTTCTAGTGGTGGGGCCCACTTGCATTTGCTTATATAAGGTGAACCCATCTCCTTCCTTTCTCTTTTCCAGCCCAAAAGCAACCCTTGTCTAGGGTTTTCCTTGCTTCTCTTCCCCTTCTTGCTTTCCATCACAAAATCTCCACCAAACCTTGCACAAATTGAAGAATGGATATCACCATCATCTTCCTCTCCTTCAAGGCTCTTCATTGACACCATTTTTTAAGAAAACCTCCATCTCCAAGATCTTCATTGAGTTAACTCTTGCCATAAGAGGACCTTCCAAGTAAGCAATCATTCCCATCTTCTAGATTTGTGTTCTTATGACTCTAGAGGAGCTTCACCTCCATCATTGGAAGCTCTCTCTTTCTATTTCATTATTTGACCATTTTAGGATGTGTTTTTGAGGTTTTTGTAGAGATTGTTGATTTTGGCTTGGAAGAGTGATTAGAGATCTTTTTGCTTGTTTAGAGACTCAAGGCAAGTGGATGAAATGATAAGTTAAAACATTTGATATTTTTATGAAGAATGTGATTGGTTTTGTCATTTGTACTCATATTTATTGACTTGCATTAACTTTTGAAATAAATGCATCTATGAGTCTTGTTAGCTTGTTTAACTCTTGAAACATTGCATTTATGGTTGTAGTAAATGAACCCTTATGATTATGGTTTTTCTCTCTCTTTTATGGTTGAATGGGATGAAGAGGGGTTGATTGGATGAATACTTATAGGAGTATTGGAGAAGTGTTGAATGATGATTTGGAGGAGCATTTTAGCTTATCTTATTGCAGGAAGATGAATGGGAATGAAGGGAAATGGTTTGAAGGAGAAATGGGCTCAAAATCTGGACACAGTGGGGTATTTCCACACCTGGCAGTCAGCCAGCGGTCACCTGTCGGCTAGCCGCCTGGTGCCCTGCGGCTAACCGCCATATGACCAAACCATTGCGGTCAGCTTTCCAGAGAGCACATCTTCACCCAGAATTTGCAGCCAGCAACACGGTTAGATAGCGGCTAACCGCCGAACCCACTGGTGGCTAACCGCCAGCTAACCGTGCTGTCACGGTTACTTTTCCCAAGAGCATGATTTCTTGCCAGAGATTCGTGGTCAGCCTCACGGTTACCCAACGGCTAGCCACTGAACCCATCGGCGGCTAACCACCAGCTGACCGAAATTCCACAGAAATTATGAAATGGAAAGAAACGAAGAGGATTCTGCCCCAATCATTTGTGCACCCTTTTAGAGAATGATGGGGACTGTTCAACCAGAGATATGAATGAAGTCCGTTTGAGAAAGAAACCATCGCACAAAGATTCATTTAAAACCTTGAGAAAATCCTAAGGTGTATAAAGAGCCCGGAATGTCTCCAAACTCAAGGAGTACCAATTTATATTGAAATTGACATATGGGACCCTTATTCACCTTGATTAGTTTTGCATCCCGATACTTGTCTCAAAAATAATGAATTATGATTCATCATTCCCGAAAGCTTTGAAACTATATTGTAACATTTTGCTAGTCCCGATATGCACTTCCCGTCTGAAATGATATTTGTGCCTTTGAGCACCCCGTCCCGCCCGTTTATATAAGTGCATCATACAAATTTTGTACATGCCTTGTTTTATTTGATTTGACCATGAGTCGGCACCACTAAGCTTGGATACCTTGTTGGTCTGATCCACCTACTTGGAGATCCCCCTTCCGTCCTGCCAGCTGCAGTTTGGATCCCGCTACCTGGTTATTACCCTGGTCTTGTCCCGATGACGCAGATTACTACTGTGGTTCCTGATGCCCGGTTCGCTACCGTGGTCATGTCCCGTATTATTATATATATGTATATGTTACTTATGTTGCATCTCCTCACTTCGGTGACTGAGGTCAACATCCCGATATGCTCACGTCACTTCGGTGATAGAGGACTTAGCTTCGTGTGGTTGTCGTATTGTTTGTTTCCCGAATTCCTTGGATACTTTATTTGTTTTAAATTGCATATATGTTTTGAATAGAAGATCCTTTTGTTTAATGAAATTTATTGTTTTAACAGGTTTAAATGTTTTTCCAAGGTAATTTTTTTTATTGATATGTCTTTTCACCCACCTGCCAAACCGTCGTGTTTGACCCCTTGTTTTGGTACTCAGGTCCTGTTGTCGGTTTCCCCGAGGAGGAGCACGAGGAGGCGGTCGGAGAATCGCAACGTCTAGTTGAGTGGCATGCCGATGATGTCGTCTAGACATTCGGCTGTCACTACAAGAAAGTTGGCTTTTAGTGGCGACTTTTTTAGTCGCGGTCTACTTTTCGCCACTAAAAACCCACCTTTAGTGGAAAATATTTGATGTCACCACTGAAGGTATTATAATGCTCACATTTAGTGGCAACTTATATGTTGTAGCTAAATTTCGCCACTAATTCCTTGGTGGGAATTTTTGGCGCCATGGGATTTTGGAGGGAAAGAGATTTAGTGGCAAGTTTTAATTTATCGCCACTAATGGTGTACGGTTTCAGTGACAACTTGTTATGATTGCCACTAATGTCTTAGATTCTTACATTTAGCCGTGGTAAATTTTTTGCCATTGTATGTTCTATTTTTTGTGACTACTTTATATTGCCATTAAAGATATATCACAAGAAAGTTGACTTTTAATGGCAACTTTTTTTGCCATAATTTAATTTTCTCTACTAAAAACTTACCTTTAGTGCAAAACTTGATGTTGAGACTAAAGGTATAATATGATCACATTTAATGACAACTTATATGTTGTAGCTAAAGGTCATTTTGGAGGGGAAGGAGATTTAGTGGTGAGTTTTCTTTTTTTGCCACTAATGGTCTACGATTTTAGTGGCAACTTTTTATTTTCGTGGCTAGATGCTTAGTTGTCTTATTTTCGCCACCTTTTGCAGCGACCTTCTATTGCCACTAAAAATATATTATATGAATGCTAGCTTTTAGTAGCGACACTTTAAGCCACAATTTATTTTTGCCACAAAAGACTCACTTTAGTGAAGGTATTATTATAGTGATCCCATTTAGTGGCAACTTATATGCCGTGGCTAAATGTCATTTTGGGGGGGAATGAGAATTAGTGGCGAGTTTTAATCTTTCACCACTAATGTGGTCTAGGAGTTTAGCAACAGCCTTCTTTTCATAGCTAATTTCTTAGGTGTCTTACTTTTAGCTATACTTTTTATGGGACATCGTCAAATTTTACTTTGAATGGGGTGGGTCCCACTACAAGACTAATCACACACTATCAAAGATGCCAACAAAGTCTTCTAGGATAATCAATGAGTCTTAAAAATCAAGTTGGGTTGAGATTCGAGCTAAATGAGTACACTAATGAGTGAAATTGAGAGTGTCAGTAGACTATGCATGCGATTGAAATACGTACGATGCTCTATTATGAATCAACCATCTTTCTTACACTAAGGGATGGATGAGAATCACGATATTGGTCGATCCCAATAAATGACACCATTACGGTATCGACCACGTAATGTTCTCTATCCGGCGCAGTCGTTGTGGCGTAAAATGTTTTTAGCCCAAAAAAATTTGAGAAAATATCCAAAGTAATCCATAACATTATAAAATGCTATAGAATGATGTTGATTTCCATTAGTAACAACTATAAAGTAAAATATTGGCCCCTAAATCATTCTATCTTGTATCACTGTTTAGCCTTTATCAATTTAAAATGCTCATATTCTCATATTATAATTTTTCTGGTCTTCTTTTTAATTTACCGTTAAATTATGTAGCCCACATTGAGTACAAGAACATTACTTGAACTTTTTCTTAATAATTTATTGACATTTTTTGAAACAATAAATATGACATTGAACCCATCTCCTATAGGAATAAAATCTATTTGAGGGCTTATTAGGGAGGCATTTGTTATGAGTGATTTAGTTTTTTGGGGACTTTGGTCGGAGGTCCCTCAACTTTTGACTTTAATGTAAACAGTACACAAAAAAAAAGTCAAGCACCCAAAGGTCCCTCACACACAATTTCATACCTGAAATGTCCAATTTGCCCTTCCATTGATTGTCTTTTTATTAACATAACGCCAACGAAAGCGATAAGAATCAATTCTAAATGTTTTGAATATTCTCAAAGAAGAAACCCCCGACGAAAACGCGACGTTTCGTCTTTGTGATTGCATGCAGCGAAGAACAACATATTTAGATAAAAATTTCGAAAACTTTTCATAGATTAACTGTTTCATTGCAAATTTCTGTCTGCATTAAAGATATCTTCGATTTCGTGGAGAAGAAATACAAGAAAGAAGATATCCAAACCCTAGTTGCATGCGCCGGTTGTTTAACTGCAGAAGCATTTCGAAACGCATAAACAATAGTTCAAACTACTGATTTTCCTTGTAAGTTGAAAATTTCTTCCTCCTCTGATATCGGAAACCTATATTACTGTTAATCTCCATTTGAAATGTTCTTGTACCGTTCTTTGTGGTTCCTCTTCTAATAACGAAAAGCTTTTCAGGAAATGGTGAGAACGAAGTCTTCCTTACTTTTGGAACGCCAGAAGCAACAATAAGAGGAAGTAGAAGGTATCCAAATAGTTTTTTCTTTTCCTTATATTGTCTGTAATTTTTGTAGAATGTATTTTTATATATTCGAAATGTTGAACCAAATGTCGAACATTCATTGCTACTTTCTCAATTTCAACTAAATTTATCTTAGATTTTTGACAAAATTTTCTACTCTTTGTCTCCTTATAAAACTACTAGATTCTGAGTTCTTCTTGAATTTAAATCAATTTATGTTGTCTTTATCTGAGATTACATGGTTGGAATGAAAATGCAACTGACTTTGAAATGAAAATTGCTTGAAATAATAATGAATCTATGTGTGCATGGGATTCATTTCTCTGTTTAAAATCGGTTAAATAGGGACGTTAGTTTATCCTAATTTATTAAGAACAGATAAATGCAGATCAGGCACATATAAATACATTTTAATTCCAGTGAATTTTCATTCCAAAATCATATGCAATTGCTTTAATCTCAGATAAAGTTAATAGACATTTATTCAAGTTCACTCAGAACACAGATAAATTCAGTTACATGTCTACAAAAAAGAATGATAAGTTTTGTATACAAATCCGATAAAAACAATAGCAACTGGTTTCAAACTGTATAAACTCATATATTTGTGTCATTGACTCACAAACTCAATTAAAATCAATTAAAGTAAATTTAAATGTAAAACAAACTCACTTAAATACTGAGATAAATTGAGGGGTTAACTATACTAGATCTTAGTTGAGTTTGTGAGTTAGTAACACAAATAAATGACTTTATTTGAGTTTCTAATCAATACTTAATATGTTTTTATCAATTTTATACAAAGCTTATGTCTACGTGTTTAATCTATCTGAGTTTCTATCAAATTTATCTGTGAGTATATACAAATTATCTAAGTTTTGTATCCAATTTATTTGACTTTATATTGAATTTATCTGCGTTCTGAATAAACTTGAATCAATGTCTATTGACTGTATCTGGCACAAAACCAAATGCATATGAGTTTGGAATGAAAATTCACTGAAATTATATTGTATTTATAAATGCCTGGGGTGAAATTATATATTCTTAATAAATTTAGATAAATTAATGTCACTATTTAACAGAGTTTATTTGGCTTTCACTTAACTTTATCTCATCTTATTCGAGTTTGTGAGTTAGTAACACAAATAAATGACTTTATTTTAGTTTCTAACCAGTTCCTAATATATTTTTCTCAGTTGTAAACAAACCTTATATGTAGTTTTCTTTAATTTATCTAAGTTTATATGAAATGTATCTTTGTGTATATGCAAATTAACTGACTTTATATCCAATTTATCTGAATTTATATTCAATTTATTTGTGTCTTCTGTAATTTATCTGTCTTATGTTTACACTTATCTAAATTTTACATAATATAAATCTCAGTTATTTTACTGTATGCAGCAAGAAAACAGAACAAGAGAAAGAGGGTATAGGATAAACCATCAAAAAATACACCAGTGAGTAAAGAGAAGAAGGCTGAGAAGACTACCACTCATTACCAATTCAGATCAAACTTGGTGTCAACTATGACACTAGTTCAAAGTATAAAGCCATTGGTAATTGAATTGCATAGAGTTGAATTAAAGAAGACTCCTTTCTGGAGCCTAAAAGAGTACATGTTGGACAGCAAAATCTCAGAAAAGATGTGCAGAAATTATGACAAGGACATTATGTTGATCCTTTATACATACAACAACGAAAGAAGGCAGTTCAGACTAGGGAGGTCCTAACTGCAAATGACATATCTATCATATTCGGAATACTGAATGGAACAAGAGAACTTGATCTGAAGTATTCAAAGAGGAAAACATCTGAATTCATATCTAGAAGATTCTATACCAGTTCAAGGGTGTCTGCTCCACAAATAAAGCAACAACTCCATCTAGCATTGAATGGAGAATTAGAAACTGACATTGCTGATGTTGCTAGACTACTATGCCTGTATATCTTTGTCGTAATCTTTTTTTCAACCCACCGAAACACAATAGGATAGGCATACGTGGGCTACGTTGAAAACTACATGGATATGAAGCACTATGCCTGGGCAGAAGAGATTTCAAAATTTCTGATGGAGTCAGTACACAGTAGGAGATGTGGTTCTGATAGAGTCATTGGGTGTCTTATTGCATTACCAGTACGATATACAACTACCAATGTACATATATGAATTTGAATCTACAGATAATAATTGAGATACATATGTCTTTTATCTAATTTTGTAACAGTATTGGTTGTGTGAGCACACGAAAATTATCACCCCAAATGATTCAGTGCATTTCCCAAGGATACTAAAGTGGAATCTAAGGGCAGTATGGCACTTAGGAAAAGGCTCTTTCATTCACTGCTAGCTACTGAGGTATTTTTCTCAATTTTTGCTAACTAATTTTATCTAAGTTTTTAATCTAACATGCTCAACGTAACACTGTTACCAAATGCAGGTCCTCGGTGACGAATTAGATAATACGCTGCTTGAAATGCAGCGATTCCAGTCCTTGTTAGACAGTGGTAATCGTGACGAGGGAGGCATAATAGAGATAAAAGGAAAGGAAGAAGTAACAGAAAAAGAAAACAGTGAGGGAGAAGAGACAAAGGAGGAATATGAACATGAGAATGGAGAAGTAGATGAACGGGAAAGAGATGGAGGAGACATAGAAGTAGAGGTAGAAGGAGAAAATGGGGACCAAGGAGAGGATCAAGGGGAAGGAAATGAAGAAAAAGAACATGAATTGAAAGAAGGAGAGCAGGGAGCAGAAAAAAAAATGATTGAAGCCACCCAGCCGGATACAGACATAATGCCAAACACATTGGTCGTATCCGAGTTGGAAGAGCAGTTACAAAATAGTAATAGTGAAGAAACAAATCTCACTGGTGTTGCAATACAGTCTATAACCTTTGGTGTAGAGATGGCTGGATATGAAGAGATGCCCCTACAAACAGATCTGCTGGTTGCAAACATCTTAGCTGACATAATTGGCAGCACCAGCAACGCAGTATATGAGGAGCCATCTGAAGCACACTTTCGATCAGTACCAGAAGCTGGTGATACCATGCCTTGTCCTAAAAACCAATCACAATCCACCGAATACAACGAGCTCAAGAATCTTACTGAAGAGCGTGACAAGGCAACTTCATTAGTCATCCAACTTAATAACGAAAAGACAGAGTTACAAACATAGATACAAAGGATGGCTATTGAACTTGAAAGGACATCGGCAGAAAAAAAAAATTATATCAAAAAGCAAAGTCTTGAAACTGAAATAAGGATCACCAGCTTGATCAGAGGAAGGGACGATGCTCTATTGTTGGTTAAGCAGTTGACAAAGGAGAAGAGTTCCCTTGAAAGACATAATATTGACAGCAATCAAGCTGTAAAGGAGTCGCAACTGAAACATATTATGAGTGTGTCAGATGTACAATCTTCAAGAGCTACAAATGAAGAAAATGAGGTAAAGGGCCTGAAGAAAAAGTTGATAAATCTGGAATCAAACAACTTGAAACTGTAGAAGCTCTTGAAGGAAATGACAATAGATTACACAAAGAAGGGAATGGAATTGGCTTAGAAGTCATTAGATGATATCTTCGAGCCTCCGAGAAAAATTAATTCACAGCAAAAAGGGTCTAGAATGACGAAGAAAGTAGCGGAAGTAGTTGCAGCTCATCAAAACGTTGAAGGAAATGTACCTGAGGTAATTCAGTTACACGTCCATGCATGTTTAGATAATTTTTGTTCGAATTGAATTCATGTTTTAACTTAGTATCTATCAAATTTATATGACTTTTGTATGAACTTATAACAATTCTCATTAACTTTATCTGACTTATATGTGATTTTAACTAACTTTCAACAAATTTATTTAATATTATATTAAATTTATATGACTTCTGTATGAAGTTAGAATAGTTTCATTAAATTTAATTGACTTCTGTGTATTTTAATTGACTTTCAACAAAATTATCTGACGTTATATTGAATTTATATAGCCATCTATAAATTCCAATTTGTTTACTTGAAATATTGATCAGATCATGTCCTCTGATGCACCATCAAAGCCAATTAAGGAGGTGAAACAATCCTTCAAGGAAAATGCACCCAATAGCTGCACCCTTCACAGTCCCAAAAAATGTAGTCACTAAGCTTATGAATGCGTCTGATGTTGAAATGGTAAACTAGATTTACGAAGCTGAGGGTAATGCGTAAGTTACATACCTATGCAACTAAGCAACACGGCTGCTGAATTAAAGAAACATTAATCAAAATGTAGACTAGTTGAGTACTTTGTACAATTGCATTTGCAGGGCGCTCGTTTGGGGAGGTGAGGGCATACAAGCTGTTTCTTATGAGGACATAATTGCAGTTCTTAGCAGAGCAGAAATGTCAAGCACCGTAAGCATCAGAACACAAAACCATTGACAAAGTATTGCTTCATTTGACACAAACATAAAATGGTTGTGTTTCACACTAGATGCCTAACATTATCTGTTTGGAATTGAACAGGTTATTGACTGATACACTGAGTTGCTGTATAGAGAACAGGAAGAAATCCACAAGCAACTCACGACTGTCCACAGGGAAGAACTGCTGCCTCGAGGAAAAACATACTTTATAACAAGTTTATGCTGGGTAAGAGACAATAAATGTGTTAACCATGTCACCATTTACTTTATTTTAATATATAATAAATAGTTACTAAACTCATCTTAATGTAGAAATTCGTTACTTCCTCGTCGTCGGAAATGAGGGAAAAGATTCTTCACCCTCAGATTTCCCCAAGTAGAACTGCAAACCACAGATTCGTGCTTTTCCCCATGAATTCAAATGGAAAAAGGAAAGATGCTGAGCCTTTCTACTGGATACTGTTGGTGCTCGATCAGAAAGAAGGAGATTGGCTAGATCACAACTCCTTACGACCAAGATCGGCTAAAACAGTCGATCCTTGCTTGAGGATGCACGAATTCTGGTATATCTCATTGACTTATACATTATTTATATCATTATCCCATTTGAATAAACAAACACCAACCCAAAATAGAAACTTTTTTTTTCTGCATAAACAATGTGGAGAACTACAACTATATAAATGTTGAAGAGACACAGCCATATGGAGCTCCATTGGTAAGCGTGGAAGAAGCCCCACAACAGGCAATGGGCTCGTAAGTGTAGTTGTGCAACTACACTAATTCAATTGACTTGACAATGACTTATTTACAATCAACTAACAATAGCATGTCCTATTTTAGTGTTGATTGCGGAGTTATCATTTGTTATCTTATGAAGTAACTTACTCATAAACAAGTAATTGCTTCAAACACGTCATTGATGGATTAAGGGCAGAGATAGTAAGCAAGTTCCTAGATGACAAACATCACAGCTGGACAATTGAAAACTACCATGCCAGGCAACAAACTGCTGATGATGATTTCGAACAATGATGATGAAACTACAACCATTAGACAAACAAGATGTCGGAGAAACATTTTAATGCAAATATCTGTATATAAAAAGTGTCAGAACAACAAACTTGTGAATGTATTTTTTTGGTTCACATGAATGTTGGGGAAACAATTGTGTCAATGTAATTTTTACATTTGTGAACAACTGAATGGATTTAATTGTCACATTTGTGGATGCATGAATTTGAAAACTTCTTGTCAATCTATTCGTAAATAAGTGTTATCCAATGATTTTAACTGAGTCCTGGTATAAATTAATCTGACCTCTGAGAAATTAATCTGACTTCTTACTGAAATTATTTGAGTTCTGTATGAAATTATCTGAGTTCTGAATGAAATTATCTTAGTTCTGAATGAAATTATCTGTGATCTGATCTGAATGAAATTATCTAAGATATGAATGAAATTATCTGAGTTCTGAATCAAATTATCTGAGTTATGAATGAAATTATCTCAGATCTGAATGAAATTATCTGAGTTCTGATTGAAATTATCTAAATTCTGATTGAAGTTATCTGAGTTCTGAATCAAATTATCTGAGTTCTGGGTGATATTATCTGAGTTCTGCTACATACATAGCTAATTCTTGTGATCGCTCTCTCTAGCTGTTGGTTCCACCTAATCTCAATTGTAATGCAATTTTAATATCAACTTTCAACACTCACTATATGAATTATGCACATTGGAAACTAATTACTTATAAAAGTAACAACACGTAAAATTGCATTAAAAGTAATGTCAATTTGACTTATTATTCATTAATCAGAATTCATATTGTTCTATATACATGCCATGTGTGGACAATATTAGGCTTCAACTGAAGTCAGCATCTAATTCAATGAACTGTTAAAGAATATGCTCCTTACACGATTTCTTATTGGGACTGCCAATCCGGCCACATCGCCCACATTTTATCTACCATGTGATCTCCCCTCTTGACAAGATCCTCCTTTTTTTTCGGCCTACTAGCTGGCCGTTTAACCACGGGTGGGAGAATAACAGCTTCAACAACTGTTGGCTCCGGCATTCCAATAGTTGGAATTGGATATATCTGCTCATCGTATGAAGCCCTAAATGTATGTGTGAAAATAGTGATCCAAAAAAACATTCAGGTCCTTTCCACTCTTTTGAATCGCAGCACATGCATGGGCGCACGAAAAATCATTAATCTGCCACTGATAACAGGAACATATCTAATTAAAAATGTCCATAGTCACAGACGGGTAAGAGTGAACATCATAAACAGTTTCACTCGAACGGCTAACAGTCCACGTCCTTCCAAGCCGAATAGCAGCATCCAGGTTCTTATCCATGTCCGGGCAGATAACTGACTTCCATCTGCTAGAAGCTTCTTTCCTATTAGTCATCTGATCCATTATTTGAACCCTTATTGTGTCAACCAATTTTGTAATTGGAAGATGGCGAGCTTCTCTAATCCATGAGTTGAAAGATTCAGTTGCATTTGACACATCTCATTGTACCGCTGACCCTTAAAATATGCATTGCTCCATCTTTCATGAGGCAATCCACAGAGAAATCTGTCTACATTGGAATCAGCTTCACGCCTCAACGACTGCAGCTTTGCATGGAAGGCAGCAATGGTCGGCGCATATGCACATTCCTGAAGCATCAAAACCATTCTCTCTCTAAATTCGTTAGTGTAACAACCTGACAACTTGTCCCTCAAATTTGCCTTCAAGTGTTGGAGGTAATACGCATGATGGGCAAAAGGAAATACCCTTGAAACTGCCTCTATCAAGCTTGGATTTCTATCAGAGATAAAAGTAATAGTGCGATCCGAAACAATAACTTTCCTTAAGTTCTGCATAAACCATGTCCAATTGTCCTTTGTCTCTGAGTCCACCACTGCAAAAGCAAGGGGAAACACCCTTGTGGCACGAATAAATAAAGTTTTATATTTCAAATACTATTCAAAATATCAAAACATGGTGATCATGAATAAAAAAGATGTCAATAATATCAGAAAAAATAGCATTACAACTTACCATGATTTCCATTCTTATCAGTTGCTGCCAACAAGTTTCCCTTGTATCTATCTTTCAAAAAACTATCGTCCAGAAATAACAGAGGACGAACATGATTAAAACTAGCCATTGAAGCATAGAAATAAACAAATAGACGCTTGAAGCACTTAGTTGATTGGTCATAATCTAGCACAAAAAGGCTTCCTGGATTTACCTCCTCCGCCTTAATATACCAATGAAGATGGTCAAAAGATAGCGAGGAATCACTGTACAACTTATTTCTTGCCCTTTTTACGCCCCACCATGCATGAGGATATGTAATGGTAAGCCCATAATTCGCCTTAAAGTGGTGCCCGACATCAATCAGTCTAGTTAGCTGCTATTCATGAATATGATCGATTATTAAATCTGCAACTGTCTCAGAATTCATACAACTGTTCTTTGACGTTCGAATTGCTGCACCACATGTATGCTCATTGTTTAATGTCCTGATACAAAAATAGCCAATCGACTTCTCAATAGATGCATGAACACGCCATCTGCAACCCATCAAATGACTGTGAGAGTATTCAGCTGTCACCCTCACCTTATCATTTTTCACATATACAAATTCAAATCCAACCTCAATTGAATATCTGCACAGGACACTTCTAAACTCCACAACACCACCCTCAAACCTCTGCCCCACATCTCTAATACCACTTGCCCAGTGCAAAGACATCAAAAGCTTCTATTTGTGTGTATAAAACTGTGGAAGAAGATCTGTCTCTATATTTGTATCATCATACCCCACTAATGCCAGGTCATCTTCAGCTAATTCATCAGCATTTTCCTCTTGATCATCATCCTCTGATTCCTGTGATTCTGATACAAATACATCCACTCTTCCCAATCCCATTGAAGACGCCAACATAGACAAGCTCAGTAGATCCAAATTGCGGTCCAGCAAGCACTTTGGGTGGCCAGGTAATGCGTAAGTCAAACAGACCATATTCATTGAAAGATTCTTCCACTTGTTACAAACTTGACGCATCAAATCATCATAACTCATGCTCCCACTAAAATGAATGACGACAGTAAACATGCCATACTTACAGAAGCAATGGCGGCTATGACATCTATAAAATACAAAATTCAACAAATATCAAGGGTCATTGGCATTGAAAAAAGTATGCAGACTGTAAAACGCTTACATGTTCTGCATAAATTTATCTGAGTTTAAGCCAAATTTAAGTAACATTATCTGGATTTTCTCACGAGAACTCAGATAAATTCATTACACAAATCAGATAATATTTACAGAACTCAGATAATGTTGCATAAACTAACAAATATCTATTTGAAACTCAGATAAATTTGATGCTAAGGTCACATATCTTTGATTACATGAATATCAAGGGTCGTCGGCATTGAAAAAAGTATGCAGACTGTAAAACACTCACATGTTCTGCATAAATTTATTTGATTTTAAGCCAAATTTAAGTAACATAATCTGGATTTTCTCACGAGAACTCAGATAAATTCATTACACAAATCAGATAATATTTGCAGAACTCAGATAATGTTGCATAAACTAACAAATATCTATTTGAAACTCAGATAAATTTGATGCTAAGGTCACATATATTTGATTACATGACTTCTTCCACATTGCAGCACTCAACAGAATTTATAAGCAATGATAAGAAAGAAACTAACTAATAAGAATGGAAGATTAATCAGGCTCTAACTAATCTAAATACATGAACAACTAGAACTAAATATTTCCATTATTAGAAGCAAATCTAGATCAATTGAACTCATACAAATTGATTTGTTCATGAATAACAAAACTATCGAAATCTATACTGAACGAAATGACCATAAGTATAAAAAATATATAGATCTACACATCTAAATAAGAAAAATTGCATACTCACTGTTGTGAATGGAAGACCTCGCTTAACTAAAAAATGATGGAACTGCTTCTGCTTCCCAATCAATCAATCTACGAAACTATCGTCGAATAAGAACAGAACTGACCATGACTATCAAATATATATAGATCTACACATTTAAATAAGAAAAATTGCATACTCTCTGCTGTGTATCGAAAACCTCGTCTACCTCAAAAAAGATGGATGTCCTTCCCACAATTTGGATATGAAATCTGCTTCTCAGGCAATCAGTCTACGAAATTGTAATCCAATTAAAAGAGAACTGCTTGCCAAAACATTTGATCTGCAATTTGCTTCGCAAACAATGAATCTACAAAACTATGAGTCAGTCAAAAGATCTATCTTCTATCTCGTAAATTTTTCACATTCAGATTCAAGATCAGAATCGATTGCAGTTTGAAGTTCAAAAAATGAGATTTGCGCTCAATTACAGGGGCATATCAGTAATAACTGATCACTTATGCTCTTAATTCTAGGCTAAATAATCGTGACACGTTGGGGACCAGTGCATTACGTGCTGCGACAGTTACAGGGGCAAATTAGTCATAAAAAATGAAACCGTGTGGCTATAGGGACCTCTAACTGCAAACAGTCTAACTGTTTGGACCAGAGCCCTTAAAAAGAATTTCCTTGGACTGGAGGCTGGATAGAATCAATTCTAGGGACCTTTCGCTAATTATCTCTAGTTTTTTTTATAAGTGTGTTCTATTACTAGAGTGTAGGTCAAGAAAATTTTTTGATACCCGATGGGATTATCATTAGATTGATTACTATTTGAACTTAACATTTTATATTTTTAAGTCAAGTGACTTAATAAGTGACAAATCCGATGGGCGCAATTTTAGTTCGGTTAAAATTTGTTGAGGACCCGCATAAAGAGGAGTCATTTATTTTTAATGGCTTATATTTTTATAAGTAGGCTCACTATAGAGTCTTTCAATTGAAGAAAATTTTGAGCCCATTAGATAAAAGGGTGTGTGTGTTGTTGGGGGGGGGGGGGGGGGGGGGGTGGGGTGGGGGGGGGGGATTCTCTAAGGACTTGGTCCTATCGTCATATATATTTTTTATTCACATAGCTTAAAAGTGATAAATTTGATGGGCCCAATTTTAGTTTGATTAAAATTTGTTAAGGGCCAATATCAAGAGGAGACATTTATTTCTAATGGCTTATGTTTTTATTTCTCATACGCCTCTTTCTGTCTCTCTTCCTCATCTACTTTTCGTCTTTGAGGAACACACGCTTTGGATGTCTCTCCCTCTTCTCTTCTATTAGGTATGGGTTTTCTTTATCTAAGGGGGCTCTTGATAAGTTTTCACAAACCCGTAACCCATCACTATGTCTTTCCTCAATTCTGAAGAACCGAAAGGGTTGGTGGATCAATCTTGAATGCTCTCTTCAACCTCTGCACCTCGTAATTCCGGGTACTATTGAATTTTTTTTCACCATCTTTGCTTGTGATACTCTCATCTTCGCTTCTCTTTTCTCTGTGGATGAGGACTTGCGAGTACCCTGCACGCATCTCCATGCCCTAACGGATGCCTCTATCTAATTTTGAGGTGCCCAAACATCTCTCGTCATCCAATCCTCCATATTAGGATTTGGGAATTTTCCAATTACAAGAATATGGTGTTTCTTTGAAAGTGTCTTTCCCATGCCAACTCTTCTTCCCTCGCCTCACCCATTTCAGACCTAGAAGATTATGGTTTATTTTGCTATTATGTTTGTTTGGATTGGTCTTTGGATTGCCAAAATAGGATTTTTTGTTTCTTACAAAATTTGGGTTTTATGTAATGACTTTGTTTCTTTCTTTGTTAATCGTTAGGTCACGATGACATTTCCAAGCCCTAGCTCATGCCGTCAATCTCATTTGCAGGTAATGCAGTCTCATTTCTTTAAGAATTAAAATTTTCATGATAAAGTATTTTATTCTGTTCCTTTTGAGATAGACTTGGCTATAGGTTTAATTATAATTCTGATGAGATAAATTTTGTTTGTAGAGTCTAATCTTGAAGATACTATTGGGCTTTTCAAGATGTAGATTCCATGTAGGCAAGCTTACAGCCTCAACTTTCCTTTTTGTTTTTATTTTATTATTATTGTTATTTTGATGTTTTGGCATTGTTCATTTGCTAAAGTCCATTTATTGTTTTAACTGCTATTGGTTGTTAATAAACTTATATTGGAATTTGGAAGGTGACTATGATAAGTTGATGTTCTCTTTCAAGTTACTTGATGTTGCATTATACTTAGATCTCTTTGGATCACTGCAACTTTGTTTGCACATTAAATCTATCTGGAATTCAGAGTTTTGTGCCATTTGTTCTTTTTTGATTAATTTGATTGTTTTATAAAAAAGGATCTTCTCTAATATATAATATTTGATTGTTCTTTTTTAGTTTTTTCTTTTAAGTTTCTAACGGCTTATTTGATTTATGAAGGCATTCAACTTTCTGTTGGCATCCTTCCTTGTGTGGCACCGCAACAGTTTGTTCCTTTTTTTTTCTATGCATTTTTTCTTCTACCAAAAAAATAACTGTTTTTGCTCCGATATGAATACTTTTTCTACATATGCAATCCATTGGTTTGTGTGATAAAAAATAGTGCATTCATATTCTAAAACACGATGTAGTGCCTCACGTACTGAACTTTGGAAGATTCAGTCAGGATGTAGTTTCTATCATGGACTAAAGAAGGTGGATGTGAGCAGTTTTGAAAGAAGAATGTCTTCTATTCAAATAGATGGTGTGTGGCGAATATTGATCCAATAGAAAAATCAGGGACTGGTATGCACCAAGCAACCTGGAAATAAGCTACTAGCATGCACATAATTAAAACTCGCAAGCGCACAAGATCACTACGTAGTATAGTGAATTGTAAGTACGAGGTCGATCCCACGAAGACTTGTGATAAAACAATGTCAAAAACAATTAAAAATCAGAATATTAAAAGAAACAATTAAATGATAAAAGATTAAATTAAACTACTAAAAACAGTAAATTAAACTACCAAAAGTTAAATGGAAATTAATCTAAAGCACGCAACTAGTATTAGAATTGAAAACAATGAGAATAAAAGAACTAGGGTTTCATCTACTCCCCGAACCAATCCTATGCATGTCCCTTATTATCTTTTAATCAAAAATCAGATTTTATTAGTGACATCTATCAACCTAGATAATGGCATATGCGTCTAGATTATTATTCCCCCAAACCTAATTCATGAGTGGCATACTGCATGAATTGTTTATTATGATGCAAAAACTAAGCACGGCATATGTTCTAGTCAAAACAAACATAATGGATAAAACAATAGAAAAGATAAATGCATGAGTCTAAGCATGTCATATACTTAGATTATTCATGGTTCTAAACCCTAGATGCTTAACATCAAGATCAATCAAAATTAAGTTAACTACTCTTAAAATTAATTGATCATCACATGGTTGGTGTGGCATATACACAACTCATCAATTAAAAACATGGTTTAGAATTTCAACTAATAAAACTGAAATCTGAATTAAAAGACGCCAAAAGAGACTACATAGAACTAGGCTAGGGTTTCAATTACACCCTAGCCCTAAAAAGTTTTAGCTACTCATGTCTGGAATTGAAAACAAAATAGAAAATCGAGCCATAAGAAGAACTCTGAATATTGAAGAAGAAGAAGAATTCTGCCAGCAACTTTTTCTCCTTTTCCTTGCTCCGAAAGCTCTCCAAAAAATGCTCCAAAGGTGCTCCCAATAGTGCTGTACGGCTACTAGGGTTTGTGGATGATGGTAGCTGATTTGTGGATGGTTTGTGTGATGTTTTATGACTGCTTATAGCTGGATGTGCATTGTTCATATGGTATTCATAAGTCTTGAAAACAACCTTCTTAGTACTTAGTTCCCTTGTAGAAATAGGTCTTTAACTTTCTTTAAAATTCTGCTTCCTAATTAGATTGAATTAGGAGTCTTCTTTCTTGTTTTAGCAGGACTTTCTAAATCTGGTCCCACTTGTAAATTATAGAAACTTATTCACATGGACCCACAAACCTGAGATTAATTACAAGGAATTAAATCTGAACTTTTATCATAAAAGTGGGCCCTATTTGATGCGTGTAACATGAGTGTGGGACCTCTTTTAGGACTTCTATCTTGACTTGAATAAGACTTGCTTTAACTTTCTTTCTTTTTCTCCTTGTTTTTTCTCCATTCTTGAACTCCTCTTTTAACTTGAATATAACTTCCTAAATTCTGAAATTCTTCTATTTGCAATGGATGTGGGCCCCCTTTGGGCGTGTAACCCTAGATTAGGTTTCTTCATTTTTCTTCTTTCTTTCTTTTGTTTTTCTTCTTTTTTCCTTCTTTACCATCTTGTTTTTTCTCCATTCTTGAACTCCTCTTTTAACTTAAATAGAACTTCCTAAATTCTGAAATTCTTCTATTTGTGATGGATGTGGGGCCCTTTGGGCGTGTAACCCTAGATTGGGTTTCTTCATTTTTCTTCTCTTTTTCTTTTGCTTTTCCTCCCAGGGTTCGCGCCTCCGTACAGATGAGGAGGTTGAGCAGTTGCTGCAGTCCATGAAGGCAGAGATGCGGGCCGAGTGGAGAGCGGAGATGGCAGAGATGGAGGCTCGTCTATCACAGAGTCGTGGCCCGCTTGCTTCAGACCCACCACCCACTACTCAGGTTAGTAAGAAAAAAAATCTGTGCATTTAAATTGTCAATTAGGTCATTGATGTGTCATTATTTATGTTTTTTTAACTGTATAATAAATAATTACAGGCACCTAACGCTGGTAGCGGTCACCAGGCCCGCCGTCACTCGGTTGGAGAGGGCAGTCCTGATCCAGCAGGCTCAACTGATCGTGACGAGGCGTCCAAAATGAGTAAACGGGCTCCGTTGCCCATGAACGTGGACGGGCACATACCCGTAGTCATTCCTGACTTACAGGAACTGACGGAACGAGAATCCGACTCCTGGATTGCTCGTAACGCTGAAACGTAGGTTTAACTCAATACTTTAATTTAAAACTTAGAAAATCGGCCTCCGGGCGCCCAAAACTAGCAAACGGGCTCCGTTGTCCGTGAAAGTTGACGGGCATGTGCCTGTACTCATTCCTGACTTGCAGGAACTGACGGAACGAGAATCCGACAATTGGATTGCTCGTAACGCTAAAGCGTAGGTTTAACTCAATACTTGAACTTAAAACTTAGAATATCAACCTCCGGGTCCCGAAATGAACAAACGGGCTCTGTTGCCCGTGAAAGTAGACGGGCATGTGCCCGTAGTCATTCCTGAATTGCATGAACTGATGGAACGAGATTTCGACTCCCGTATTGCTCGTAACGCTGAAATGTAGGTTTAAAACAATACGATAACTTAAAACTTAGAAAACTGGCTCCGGGCGCCCAAAATGAGTAAACGGGCTCCGTTGCCCGTGAAACTGGACAGGCACGTGCCCGTTGTCATTCCTGAATTGCAGGAGTTGACGGAACGAGATTCCGACTCCCGGATTGCTCGTAACGCTGAAACGTAGGTTTAACTCAAGAAGTTAACTTAAAACTTAGAAAACCGGCCTCCGGGCGCCCCAAATGAGCAAACGGGCTCCGTTGCCCGTGAAACTAGACAGGCACGTGCCCATAGTTATTCTTGACTTGTAGGAACTAACGGAATGAGATTCCGACTCCCGGATTATCGTAACGCTGAAACGTAGGTTTAAAACAATACGATAACTTAAAACTAAGAAAATCGGCCTCCGGGCCCCCAAAACGAGCAAACGGGCTCCGTTGCCATGAACCCGGACAGGCATGTGGCTGTAGTCATTCCTGACATGCAGGAACTGACGGAACGAGATTCCAACTTTCGGATTGCTCGTAACGCTGAAACGTAGGTTTAAAACAATACGATAACTTAAAATTTAGAAAACCGGCATCCGGGCGTCCAAAACAAGTAAACGGGCTCCGTTGCTCATGAAACTAGACGGGAACATGCTCGTAGTCATTCCTGACTTGCAGGATCTGACGGAACGAGATTCCGACTCTCGGATTGCTCGTGATGCTAAAACGTAGGTTTAACTCAATACGATAACTTAAAACTTAGAAAACCGACCTCCGGGCGTCCAAAACGAGCAAACGGGCTCTGTTGCCCGTGAAACTGGACGGGCACATGCCCGTAGTCATTCCTGACTTGCAGGAACTGACGGAACGAGATTCCGACTCCCGGATTGCTCTTCAAGCTGAAACGTAGGTTTAAAATAATATGATAACTTAAAACTTAGAAAACCGGTCTCCGGGCGCCCAAAACGAGCAAACGGGCTCCGTTGCCCGTGAAACTGGACGGCGACTCCCGGATTGCTCGTCAAGCTGAAACGTAGGTTTAAAATAATACGATAACTTAAAACTTAGAAAACCGGCCTCCGGGTGCCCAAAACGAGCAAACGGGCTCCGTTGCCCGTGAAACTAGACAGGCATGTGCCCATAGTCATTCCTGACTTGTAGGGACTGACGGAACGAGATTCCGACTCCCGGATTGCTCGTCAAGCTGAAACGTAGGTTTAAAATTCAAAATTTGAATTTTAATACTGCATTTTTTTATATATATTTACTGTAAATTGCCAATTTTTATAATTAACTATTAATATTTATTTCTCTTTTTTCTTCAGGTTTGAGAGCGTCGTATCCATCACGGCACCCTACATGGACAATTTGTTTTCTTTTTTCTTTTATTTTTATTGCTGGAATTGTAATGGATATAATTTGTTGAAACTTTTGTAATGTTTTGAACGTTATTAATTTAAGATTTTGTTTTGTTATTAGTAGTTGTAATTGATGGTAGTAGTTGTAATGGATGGTAGTAGTTGCATATGATCTATTCAGGTACAGGAATAAAATTGAGAAATTTGAGAAATAATTGGAAAAAACAAAATACAGACCATTAGCGGCTGCCAATGTTAGTATTAGTGACCGCCATGGTGGTCGCTAATACTATTAAAAAAAATTAAAAAATTAAGAAAAATAATTAAAATACACTTTTAGCGGCCGCCAATGTTAGTATTAGCGACCGCCATGGCGGTAGCTAATACTATTAAAAAAAATTAAAAAAATATGAAAAATAATTAAAATACACTTTTAGCGACCGACATGTACATTAGCGACCGCCACATGGCGGTCACTAAAACTTTCTGCGACGAATTTTTCACATTCGTGTCTTGGCGGTCGCAGTGCGGTTGCTAGAGACTATTAGCGACTGCCAATAGACTTTTAGCGATGGCTTTTGGCGGTCGCTAAAAGTCTATTTTCTAGTAGTGATTGTTGAGTTGGGTAAAACGAACAGTTAGACCAGGTTTGACTAAACTGGCCAATTTACAATGGCAGACCCAGGATTTGTCGTTTGTGTCGTGTGGTCAATGATCAAGTAAAAAGTTAAATAATAAAATCGGTTCTTTAGCAAGTAATTGGTTTCTTGAAACTAAATTATCAATATATATGGTTTCTTGAAACTAGATCGATTATAACCTTTGTTTGATATTGCGTGGTGAATTAGTACTTACACACAATATATTTTGAATAGTTTGTTGTCTACATTTATGAGCTTTGGACATGATCCAAGCCTTGCTAGATTGGATGATTTGAGAATTTGGGTTGCTTGACTCATGTTATTTCCACTACATGTGCATATAGCTATGTGATTCCCATGGCTACTAAAATCAATTTCATTACTAACCCTCCATTCTTTTGAATACTTTTTGTTTTTTTTTTTTTTTCAGGAGGATGCTCAAAAGAATATACTTATGCAAGAAAAGCAGTTCGTTGCAAAGAATGCTACAACTTAATTGGAGGGCTTTTTCCACCATAACAATTGGACTCAGCTAGCTGTTAACAACATTGAAGAAAGTTAGCCACAACAAATGTGATGGGATAGACTCTTTGGTTGTTATTATTTTCACAAATGGAGTGGATGAAAGTAGTAGAAGGTTATATGAGGTGGATGTGTGATGTATGGATATTCAAATATTATAAATTTAATATTTGAGTTCAAGTTAGTCTATTAATGATTTTAATTTTAGATTTTGTGAACCATTAGGTGATTGTTTTCTATGAATGTGTAAATAGGTGTGAATGCTATAGTATATGAGCTTTTTTTCTAAATATTTTTTTTACGCATTAGAAACGGTTACAAACCGTTCTCACTAAATTTGGAACGCTTCTGGAATAGGAACAGTTTGACGACGCTTTTGGAACAGTTTTTATAACTGTTCCAAGATAAATAATAGGAACAGTCAAGGCACGGTATTGAAACGGTTCAAAAGTGTTCCGAAATGGAAACATTGGAATGAGTGTTATCCGTTCCAAATTTTATTTTTTTGGAACGGATAACAAGAACAGTCGTAGCACAGTATTGCAACAGTTCAAAAGTGTTCCGAAATTGAAACGTTGGAACGGGTGTTATCCGTTCCAAATTCTTTTTTTTTTTTGGAACGGATAACAGGAACGGTCGTAGCACAGTATTGATACGGTTCAAAAGTGTTTCGAAATTCAAGCGTTGGAACGGTATTATCAGTTCCAAATTCAATTTTTTTGGAACGAATGCAGTCCGTTCCAAGATTTTAAGAACACCATTTTTTGAAACGGTTTGTAACCGTTTCAATTCACGTTAGAAATGGTTAAAGTTCGTTCCTAATTGCCATTTTTGGATATTTTCGCATAGTGTATTATAACATAGTTTCCTAATATAACAATCATGTTCCCTAATTCGTAAAATATAGCTGTTTAAACATATCTATGCGTTCAATGCTCGGTATTATAACACAATTACTTAGGAAATCGTGTATTAGATAATTACTAATTTAAGATTTGAATTTGAATCGATTATTTATAAGATATATGATCGTAAAATTGGACTCCAATTTCACGAGTCCGATTTTGAAACTTAATCCGGGCTTGCACACGTATGAGATTTGAATAAATAGTTATAAAACATTATAGTTAAGATTTATTCTAAATCAAAGAGCCATTTTTTTGAAAAATTAAAAAAGAACATAGTGTTGACCGATCATTTGACGGGCTCATAATATGTTTATACATCATAGTGTTGAACAACTCAAACACTCAAGAGTATCAGCTAAGGCTTAGCCCATGAGGGCCGCCAATGGTCATGCAATTAAAAATATTCCATGATCTAGCAAAGATTTCAAAACCCCACATGCTCTGTGATTAACCCACTAAAAATTAGAACCATAGCTTAAATTTTAACCACACCGCCGTGAATAACAAACGTGAAACACATATGCAATAAAATAAATAGAGAAAGATGAGAAAATGAGTGACGGTTGTAACACATATCAGAATTAAGGAAAATCAACTCCAAGGTCTAAACATTGATCCAACTTCAAAAGTGTGGATCAAAACATTGATCCAAACATTCATCAAGGTCTAAACATTGATCTAAGTGTGGCATATACACAACTCATCAATTAAAAGCATGGTTTAGAATCTCAACTAATAAAACTGAAATTTGAATTAAAAGACTCCAAAAGAAACTACATAGAACTAGGCTAGGGTTTCAATTACACCCTAGCCCTAAAAAGTTTTAGCTACTCATGTCTGGAATTGAAAACAAAATAGAAAATAGAGCCATAAGAAGAACGCTGAATATTGAAGAAGAAGAAGAATTCTGCCAGCAGCTTTTTCTCCTTTTCCTTGCTCCGAAAGCTCTCCAAAAAATGCTCCAAAGGTGCTCCCAATAGTGCTGTACGGCTGCTAGGGTTTGTAGATGATGGTAGCTGATTTGTGGATGGTTTGTGTGATGTTTTATGGCTGGTTATAGCTGGACGTGCACTGTTCATATGGTATTCATAAGTCTTGAAAACAACCTTCTTAGTACTTAGTTCCCTTGTAGAAATAGGTCTTTAACTTTTTTTAAAATTCTGCTTCCTAATTAGATTGAATTAGGAGTCTTCTTTCTTGTTTTAGCAGGACTTTCTAAATCTGGTCCCACTTGTAAATTCTAGAAACTTATTCACATGGACCCACAAACCTGAGATTAATTGCAAGGAATTAAATCTGAACTTTTATCATAAAAGTGGGCCCTATTTGATGCGTGTAACATGAGTGTGGGACCTCTTTTAGGACTTCTATCTTGACTTGAATAAGACTTGCTTTAACTTTCCTTCTTTTTCTCCTTGTTTTTTCTCCATTCTTGAACTCCTCTTTTAACTTGAATAGAACTTCCTAAATTCTGAAATTCTTCTATTTGCAATGGATGTGGGCCCCCTTTGGGCGTGTAACCCTAGATTAGGTTTCTTCATTTTTCTTTTCTTCTTTCTTTTGCTTTTTTTCTTCTTTCTTTTTTCCTTCTTTTTCTTTTCCTTCTTTCTTTCTATCTAGGGTTGCCTCCTCATCTGTACGAAGGCGTGGGTTTCTTCATTTTTCTTCTTTCTTTCTTTTTCTCATGCGCCAAAACCTGATTTTCTAATAGTGAATTTAGTTAAAAAGAGTAAAAAAAAAAATAATAAAAATAAAAATAACGATCTCCAATTGGCTCAACTGCTGATTTTGTCCATTTTTTACCAGCTCCATGGTTTTGATCCAACCAAATTAGTGAAGGTACATGCTTTGGTCAAATACGTCTCCACCAAGACTACCCAGTCCAGTTTTTAAGACTCTGGGTGATACTCATCTTATAAAGAGCACATCAATAGATCTTAAAACAAACAAGCAATAAGTAATACGTTATGATTCGTTGCATACAACAAAATAAAAAAGAAACATGCACACAGATACTCAACTACAAATGAATTGAAAAATGATCTAAAGCTCAGTACAAAATCTCATAAAGTGCACCATTTGTTTATGCTAAGCTACTACAAAATTCCTAGCACAAAGAAGCATTAAAAAAATTGCAAAGCAAAAATATATTTAGTCTTAAACTCACCTCATCAGGAACTCGAAGATACTTAATTGTATTTCCCCGAATGTAACATTCAGGCGTTCTCCAAAACCTGTCTCCATCCTGCACCACAATATCTACTGTCAACTTCAAGCAGAGAAAAATAAATAAATTAATTAAATAGAAAGATTTTCCATTGCACAACTAAATAGACAAACACAAACATTGCATAAGGCTCGAAAGATCATTACTTTAGAAGTACATATGACTTCTCTTAGATGAATATTCATCCAGGTATCACAATTCACCAAGTGTCCATTATATGGCTCTCCATTGTTCAACTCCACCAACTGTCAAATGCCATAAAATCCATAAAAATGCAGTCTATGTCCACTGATTTGAACTTTCAAATTCACCTACACATTAAAAACATGGACACAACTTGGATAAAACCATTACCAACATAGTCTGGACAATTAAAATCACCTCGTGCACAACACCAATTTATTGAACTTGCCAAAGTATAATATCTTCCTCAGTTTTGGTTGGGAAAGATAGGGCATTTCATTGCCTAATGAAGTGTATACTAGGCATATAATTAATCTTAACATGTGGTGCTAATTTAGCAGGGGAGTCAAAAGGGAATAATATCCATACCTCTATGGGGATGATCAGGAAATCCATCTGGTTGGCCTAACTGCAATATATAACAAAATATAACCAAAAGTGAGATTATGAAAGACCATCACATTCATGTAGAAACAGAGAAATACAAGAGACCAAAGATACCCACCTGAGAATTCATCCAGAACAAGAGATTAATTTTAAAAAAAAATTCACATGTGTTAAAAAATAAAAATAAATAAATAAATTGGTGTCCAACTATATGCCTTTTCTAACCATTCAGTTTCACTGGTATTTTTTTTTTTAGGCTATATAGCCTAAAACACACAAAACTTTATTACAAAACAAGTATGACTAAATGCTAGAAAGTCAATGTGAATTGCATCTTCCCATTGAACTCAGATGACAACAGAACAAGACACATTTCTGGGCTCTCTTTTCTAACACAAGTATGACTATTCTTCACAATAATTGAAGGAAATTACCATTTGACACAACTAGAAAGTTCTAAGAAAACAACACATACAAAATGATGGAAAACATAATAAAAGAATCATAGATTCACAAAGATTTTCTCCTGTCCTTTTTTGCAATGATTGAAGAACATATACAAAACTATTATGAAGAAAAGAATGGATATCCTGAGAGAGAGAGAGAGAGAGAGAGAGAGAGAGAGAGAGAGAGAGAGTAAAGAAACAAGAACAACAATGACTGCGATAAGGAGATAGAGAGTGAGATTAAAGAAACAAGAACAACAATGACTGCGATAAGGAGATAGAGAGTAACACCAATAATTGCTTAATTGGCCCTTTCCCTTTTGGGTTGTGCATGAGCGCATGTGTGGTGGGGGGTACAAGCTACTTAATGAAATACAAACAAGGCCACAACAAAAACCCATCGCATGTCATTATGTAGTCATTTGAAGTATGTAACTGCTACAGTACTAGTATCAGATATGAAACGTTGTGAAGAAATTGATTTGCTTATGCATGTCTGCGTAACAAGAGCAAATTTGTCTAGGTCAAAAGTTTCTTATATCAAAATTAACACATTTTCAGTAGATGTTTACTTCAAGAGTCAATTTGTTTTCCCCTAACGGAAAAAAATTACAGATATAGATCAAGTCAGTATGTACCTGATGCATCATAAATTCGGTAATCCCCTGTCATGAACTATTACTCCCTGCATGAATCACACAATATAAAAATTATGTTCCTCAAGTGAGAACAAAATTTTCAATAACATCAAGTTTTATCTAAAGAGAAAGTAAATAATCAAACATGTCCATCAGGGGGGTAGCAAACTGCAGTGGCAATGTATGTTATATCAGTCCAATCAACAACATGACAGCTAGAAATCACCCAAATGCAAACTTTCCCATCTATTGAGCCACTGATGAAGTAATCATCATCAATTGGATTAAATTGAACACACGTCACTGCATCATTTGGGGAACACACAAAGCAATCAACAAAAATGACAACAGATGTGGAAGGCATTCATCTGACCAAATCAAACTTCCCAAAGAGATGTAAGAATCTGACCTCTTTGAACACCTCATGTACCTATAACATTCCATGGGTAGAGAAAATCAGGTGACACCAAATACACATTTCAATACTTTCCCGGGTAGAACCCGGTCGGTGGACAGTTCGCAACTCGCACATTTTTTTCAGCGTCAAGACGTTCCTACATATTCTCAAAATTTTAACAAGGGATGCCTCTGCTACTTTTCAAACATCTAATGATTTATCCTACATAAGTTTACATGGATTGAATATTAGGATTCCGTATCCATAAGATTTATCCTACATAAGTCCAAGAAATCTACTTTTATGTTGAAAAGTCATCATTCAGTATAGGACTATAAACTTAAGTTCTAAGACTTTAAGCCCCATCAACACACACCTGTTTTAAGCCTCTACCTTCACCTTCTCCACCCATTAGTCAACCCTTCCATGTGGCCCTTTGTAACTCAGCACCACATACATTCTAGTTCACATGAATTCTACTACCCAAGCACTGGAACCGAGCACTTGTTCTATCTTCATCACATCATCACCACATCATGTCCATTCTAACAAGTATTTAAACCACAAAGAAGATGTGAGATGAACAAAACCAGCTAAGAAAATACTCATCAATCCAAACAATGCACACACCTACACCGATCCCATCACAAATCACAAAATGCAAATCATTGAATGATCAGAAATTGCATTTCTACATTTCCACATCACTGCATGAAGTATTCAACCCACAAGATTTCTACATTTCCACATCACTGTATCAAGTATTCAACCCACAAGCAAAGGCATGAAATGAACAAAACAAATGAAAGAAAGTGTGCATCAATTCAACAGTGCATACATTAATGCTAATTCAGTCCAAATCAAATCTCATTTTTTATTAGTAATCTCTAAACTTAAAAGACTCTGCAATACGCTACTTTCTGTCCAAATCTCATTTTTAATAGTAATCACTAAACGACTACACATCAAAATGCATTCTCATTCATCAGGGAACAAACCTCATTGATTCCAAAAAGTCCCAACTCAACCTGACCTTAACCTGTCCCAAGTAGCAAGCCGGAGGTTATGACAGGGGATAAGGTCAGCATTCAAATTCTAATTACATCTTCAAGGGGAGACAGAGTGACATTGGTGGGATAAGGTTATGACAGGGGATAAGGTATAGTATTTAAATTCTAATTACATCTTAAGATTATTGGTGGAGCATAGTTTGACTAGGTGTGACATTGTCCAACGTATGGACTGGGCTATAAGCTTGTCTATTGGCCAAAAAAATAACAACAAGAACTAAACAAGTCATCACCTCATCCCATCTGATTTTGCTGGTTCAACATTCAAATCTTAATCATAAATTAGATTACTGGTCGAGAATGCTTTGACTAGGAGTGGCATTATTCAGGATGCGGATCTTGCTATATAACCATCTCTTTTGTTCACCTACAAACATGCTAAGAAGATGATAACAAAAGCTACACAAGTCATAAGCTCATCACATATGAATTTAATGGTATTGGGCAACATCAGATAAATGGAAACAAAATGTTGAAATAGACCAATGACACTTTCTAACACAGTGTCCATAGATTTACAAGCAATTATTCTCCGACAATTCAACCATGATTCACGTCATATCTTCATGTGCCATATGTATTAGTTTTGTTCATACGTTGGATTGTAGTATACGTGGAATACACTTTTCATAGAAATTGCATTAGCCACTACAACAAGGGTTCCAAGGTTCAGCTTCTGGCTACAGGGAACTGAATAAGGCCCACTATTTTTAAGCTGAACCGCTCTTCGAATTTCCAACCTCAACTCTCCATTATCACCCCTACAATAAGGGTAACAATAACAATAATCACAATGTACAAAAATAAGAACAATAAAAACAATTCTGATTAAAAAAGCAAACAACAACAAAGAGCCAAAATGTAGTTTCAACTTCAGATTAACAGCACATGTATCGATTATACCTAAGGAAAAGAACTGTATCCCCTGAGACCAGTGTTTTCGTTTTGACAAATGCACTCCATCTAGTTATGAGCAAATGCCTTCGTGGCTGACCTGTGAATAGGAAACTGAATCTTAAAATCACCGTGTAGACTTGTAGAGTTCTTTCGAGAGAGGGAGAGAGTTTGAGTATTGTAGGGTTTTTCTTCTCAAGTGGATAGTGTGAATATATATGTAGTAGTGTACATAGGAAATAATAAAGTGTCAAAGTGTCCTTGAAATAATCCCCAAGCTCCTTTTATAAGCTTTGGAGAGGACTTGAAAAGGCATGAAAGGAGGTGAAAATCCAATGGATGTCACCATTGATTGCCATGAATGCATTGAATGTATTGAACGCATTCATTTTCCATTATGGGAGGAGTTAAGCGACTAATGGTCTTTTTATTTGTAACTCATTTTTTCTTGGATTCCCATTGGTTATTGCATTATCATGGCCATTTAATGCATTGATTAGCTGCCGCACATGTGTTGGAAATTAAAGAGTTGATAAGTCCAAAATAGTGTATATCATTATCATCATTTCATATAGGTTTTGGACTTATTTTGAGTTAACTCATTTGCATCTCATATAAATATGCATAATTATTTTTAAAATTGATTTAATGAAAATTTTTGTTTAATTTTGAAAAATTAAATATTTATAAAATTATTCTTTTTTAATTATTGGGTTATCCTCATTCATATCTTCATTTTTACACGAATACTCATGAATTTTCTTTTCATCATTGCATTGTACACAAAACTCTGAGCAACATAGTATATCGCATGAGTTCATAAGTGTCCATTTCGGTCCCATACACAGCATGATAATTTTTACGTGAAATTATTACTTTTAGTTTATTCATTTTCTTTTGTAAGGAATACACATGAGGGACCCATATGCAAAGCCAACTTCTGTAGCAAAGATGAGTTGGGAATCCAAAGAGAAAAAGGAAATCAAGGAAGAAAAGAAGATAAGGAAGAAAAAACATCCAAGACCTAGGTTGTGAATCGCAAGGATCACATTCCCAAGGTGGGGCCCAATTTATTTAAAAAAAAAAAAAACTCTTCTCTACTTTAAAGACTTATTTTGAGGATGACTCTATCTTAGTCACAATTCTTATATATGATAGCCACTGTTTCCAATTGTCAATTTCAAATTTGGTTTTGACCATTCTTTGATTTTGACAAGTATTAATATCAGGCCCATTGATTGATACCGGCCAATTGATTTGCATCGTCCATCATTACTCCTAAATAGTAACTGTCCGAAGCATGTGCCTGTGCGTGTGGGAGATTAGGTTTTCACTCTTCTTGCACGTTACGTTCTAACGCCTCTTCTTTTACGAAAAAAAAAAAAAAAACTCATCCCCTCTTCGTCTCCCTCCAACTCTTCACAGCCTAATTTGCCCCCTACCGTTACACAGGCGTTTCCCTTCTCTCCCGGGATGGAGAAGATGCATTTATGTTCTATTCTTAACTCTCTTCCGTTGCCAGCGTTTTTGTTCTCTTCCGGAAAATGGAGAAGTTACATTGCCCTTATCCTCGACGATTTTGTAACGTTCAAATGGAAATCTTTATGGGTAAATGAATTAGGCATTTCTTCTCTCTTTATATGTTCTGTTTTTCTTATCGTTCACTTCTCCCATCTATTGTTTTCTCTTCCTTGATTACATTTTGTCTTTCAGAATTCTTCTTCATTGTCGTCCCCGTACGTCACTCCTTAGCCTTCATCGTCCATCAAAACCAGCTCAGTGATGGTCATACAATTGGGATCTTTAGCCGACACCCCTTCTAAAGTAGAGGTACCTATTTTACCTGGGCTTGATTTAGTGACTGATTTTAGTTACTTTTTATGCAATTGACTATGTTTAAGAAATGGGAGGTCTCACATAGGTACCCCTCTTCCCTTTCAATTCCCAATCGCCATTGCTTTTTCTTTCCATTCTTTCAAATTCTAGATGTCAATCGATCTATGATCATAAAATAAGAAATGGGGTTTTCTATTTTAATGGGAGACCTTCGATTGATGACTGTTTCATCCATGGGGGCATTTATTCGATTGTTGTAGTGCATGTTCTATTTGTGGGTTTTTCTATTTTCATAGAAATAGTTATGTTTTTGGCATAGAACAATGATGTTGTGAACAGTGGCACTTGATGTTATGAACAATGATGTTATATCTTTGTTTTTGTCCTCACCAAATACTTATTATTATTTGCCAAAAAACGTTGTCGTGTTGTTGTCTACTTGGCTTCCTTTACATGAATACAATTTTTACATGATTTAGCCGAATTTCAATAAATATTGATTATAGTAAACCTTTCCTACTGTTGATTGACTATGTTTAGAGTGCCTTATGCTTGCTTTGAATTCAATTAATAAACTAAAGATGTTCATCATTATATTGTTTATAGTGCCTTATGTTTAGTTTTGCTGATGGGCTTTTCTGATATTGCTTTGTATTAGGCTATGGGATTCTTAAAGTTTACACGTAGTTTCTCATAGATTGTACTATGATCGACCCATTTTAGTCTCCACTATTACGGTTTTGGTAAAGAACATTTAAAAAACTAATTATATTCCATAATATAATTGACTATGTTTACATTTCATTAGGCTTGATTGCATTATGCATTCCAACTATCTGTTTTAATGCCATAATGGTCAAATTTTCGAAGTTAAACCATAGTTTCTGATAGATTTCATTTTGACTGACCCACTGATATTGGTTTCTTTTGCATTTTGTAATTGAGAATGAGATTTGCAACTTATATATGATAGCCACTGTTTCCAATTGCCAATTTCAAATTTGATTTAGATTCCATTTTGACTGACCCACTGATATTGGTTTCTTTTGCATTTTTGTTTGTGTCACGACCCCGGACCGGGCTCCCAGGAGAGGTCCGGGAGAGTGAGGGGGTGATAATATTTCTCCCAAGATCCGCGTGTGTGAGGATCCATAAATCACAACACTGTCTGAATATTTCTGCGGAAGCTTTTGTGGCAATACGACCCGGAGTCCGTGAACATCATCGGATTCCGCGTCGCATAGAACCCCTAGCATAAAGCCATCATTTTGTGAACCATATCAGACTGGAATAAACCAACATAAATAAAATACAGAGCTGACAGTAACAGGATATTACATTTCCATTATGTGTTCAAGTTACAAGTATCAATGTGCATTAATTACAATCCCAAGAAAGGCTAATAAAAGCCGAACAATACAAACTAATATCCACTACCCACATGTGACGTATCTCCGATGTCAAGCGCAATGTCTACAGGACATAGCCGACAAGACAACCTGCACTCATGGCTCCACAGCCACCACTCTCAGCTCGGGGCGGGAAACTGAACCTGAGTACCAAAATAGTGGGTCAAACACGACGGTTTGGCAAGCAGGTGAAAAGACGTAACAATAAGGAAAATACCTTGTAAAACATTTAAACCTGTCAAAACAATAGTTTCATAAACCGAGAAAATCATATATCCAAATACATATGCAATATAAAACATGTACGGTATCCAAGGAAACGGGAAACGAGCAAGATGGCAACCACACAAAGCTAAGTCCTCTATCACCGAAGTGACATGAGCATATCGGGGTGTTGTCTCGGTCACCGAAGTGAGGAGATGCAACACAAGTAACATATACATAATATAATACAATACGGGACATGACCACGGTAGCGAGTCGGGCATCGGGGACCACAGTAGCAATCTGCGGCATCGGGACAAGACCACGGTAATAACCGGGTAGCGGGATCCAAACTGCAGCTGGCGGGACGGGAAGGGGTCTCCAAGTCGGTGGATCAAACCGGCAATGAAAGCCAAGCTTAGTGGTGCCGACTCATAGGTCAAATCATGTAAAACGAGGCATGTACAAATCATATGCAATGCACTTAAATAAACGGGCGGGACGGGGTGCTCAAAAGCACTAATTTCATTTCTTTCGGGCATGTATAACCGGGCTAGCAAAAATGCTAAAATACACTTTCAATACTTTCGGGAATGCTAAATCAATATTCGAGAAATACGGGCTATCATCGGGATTCAAGACAAATCATAATTCGAGAAATTCGGGCTATTATCGGGTTTCAATATAAATCAAGTGAATAAGGACCCCGTATGTCGATTGTAATGATTACTTGGTACTCCTTGAGTTTAGAGACATTCCGGGCTCTTTATGCACTTTAGGTATTCAAACCTTAATCAAATTTTAAATAAACAAAACCTAATAGAGAGGGGAACCTAAGCACAACGTTAATCTAGTAGTACCTTACAACCTACTCAGTCATCGAAGGGAAAAACGGATTCGCGATACCCAAACAAACCAATTTCGCGTTTAGATAAAAGAAAAGATATCCCGTCGTTCCGTTCCGTTCACGATTGAGTTAGATTAAGTACCGATACAACCGGATTAACCGTGTGGTGATGTCGGTTCAACCATCCTCAAAGGAAGTCAAACGGATCCACAAAAGGGTCCCTAAGTTCCATTTAAAGTTCATCTAATCACAGGACAAAAAGTCCATTTAAGGTCCACCTAATCATGGGGCAAAAGTCCGTTGAAAGTCCATCTAACAAGGGCCAAAGGTCCCTTTAAAGTCCACCTAACAAAGGGCCAAAAGTCCCTTTAAAGTCCACCTAACCAAGGGCCAAAAGTCCCTTTAAAGTCCATCTAAACATAGGACAAAAATCAGTTTTTCCAGCAGGTTTCCAGTTGGGCCGGTCGACCTGGCCCATGGCCGGTCGACCGCGTACACAGGGACTCGGTCGACCGCCCATGGGCCAGGTCGACCGGGAGTTGTAATTTAAATGGGTGAATAGTCTTTTGGTCAAGCTCCAGGGAGCCTGACCTCTGTGTCGCCGGTCGACCGCGCCCTAGGCCGGTCGACCGCGTGCTCAGAATAACTGAGACTCCCGCAGTTCTGCAGGCTGCCCAGCAGGGGCCTGTTCCAGTGTCGCCGGTCGACCGCGCCTCTTGGCCGGTCGACCGCGTACACTGCGTAACAGAACCCAGGTTCTGTTACAGCAGTGCAGTGGTCTCTTCATTTCTTCCAAATCTTTTCTTCATTCTTTCTAACATGTTTAGCAGTCTAATACTTGGATAAAACAAGCTATCAAGATTCTCAAATGTGCATTTCTTTCAAGTTTAATCAAGCCATTAATAACACAAAATACATGGTGAAATCATATGCATTTTTATCAAAACTCATTCAAAGATAAAAGAGTCAAAACATCCACTTGCCTTGGGTCTTTAATCAATGAAAAACCAGCTCTAATCACACTTGCAAGCCAAGAACAAGATCTCTACAAAAAGCCCTAAAACAAACCCTAAAATGGGCCAAAACAAGCAATAAGAAGAGAGAGCTCCTAATAATGCAAATGGAGCTTCTCAAGGACCATATGAACATGAATCTAGAAGATTAGGAAGAGATCTTACCAATAGGTTCTCCAAATGGACAAAGCAAGCTAAATGAAGATCTTGTGGAGATGGGATTTCTTCAAAAATGGTACCAATAGGAAGCTCTTGAGGTGGTGAAGAAGATGATGTAATCTTATGAGATGTTGGTGCAAGATTGGTGGAGATTGATGAAGGAGAAGCCAAGAAAAGGCCAAGCAAACCCTAGGCTCAAGGTGGCTGTGCTGGAAAATGGAGAAGGAAGAAGAGATGGGTTCTCTTATAGCATATGAAATGGGCTCCACCACTTAAGAACTTTGAAAGGCTGAAATAGCGGTTTTTGGGACTTCGGATGAAATCGACGAAGAAGGAAGAAATGATCGTCGAAATATCTAGTTTCCAAAAAGTATATGTTTCACGGGTTTCGGGAATAACAATAATCCGGTACAGATTTAGTGTGAAAAGACTGTTTTGCCCTTGAAGCTAGAAAAGTCAAGTTTCGGGGTTCGGGACGGGAACGGGATCAACAAGAAAGTTGAAGGTATTAACAAAACAAGTAAATCGGGATAAAATACAAGTCGAGAAAACCAAGATAAAACCTCAAATACACGAAAAGCCATAAACAAGGTACCCCTAAAGGGCCCCACACTAAAACCAAGACACTCAAAATATCTCAAAGCTATAACAAGCTATTTAATCCAAATTAAACCAAAAACCACGGAACACACTTAGAGCTAAACATAGCTCAAAAACACTAATCTGGGCCTCTCGGGTCGGGGTCTCACAGTTTGAGAATGAAATTTTGAACTAGCATGTTTCTTTCCTTCCATATATTGAATTGGAACTCATCCTAATTTGGCTGTAGAGACAAGGATGGCAGTCTCATCCCAAAATGATATAAAACCCATTTAAATTTTTAGTTATCAAATAAGGTGGAGACCATTTGCTTCATTTCTTTTAGTATATGATGAAAGCTGAAATTTCTGGTTTAGCCAAATTTTAATTACTTCATTGCCTTCAGTTCACCCCTTCTCAATGGTTTGAATCTCTTCTTTTGTCAGTGAGGATTGATATCAAAAGCGTTGTTTATCTGCCTTCCCTGCACCAAATATATTTAAGTTTTGATGGGAAGTAAAATAGTTTTACTGAGGAATTAAAAGTAGATAACCAAGTGCTGCTACCAAATGTGGTTTCCTATTTACATGCTTCCCCAATTGTGATTTTAAACTCACACTTCTTTGGTTTTGGTCTCATCCCAAAAATTCCTCTAAGAGTGCATTTTCTATTAGTTCGCTGCCATATCTTTCTTTCATTTGCAATGTCATGGATTCTTGACATGAATATTATAATTTCTTTTTATTTTATCATTTCCACATTGGCAACTGCCTAAAGTTTTATTTTTTATTTTTTATCAGTACACATGAATACTATGTTATGTTAAATGTTTCTTAGAATTCAATCTTTCATTTGCATAAATTGATGAAGATAAAATTTTTCCTCTTTGTCCTTAACTACACTTTAGTTTCTGCATTGGCATATCTATTGTAATAACTTTTTTCAACCCGCCTTCCTCACCCAATGCTTATTATTATTTGCAAAAAATATTGTGGTGTTGTTGTTGTCCACTTGGCTTCCTTTACATGAATACTACAATTTTTACTCTTACTGTTAGGCACAAATACTATGTTACGTTAAATATTTCTTAGAATCGACATGAATATTTTTTAAGATTGGGTGTTTATACTTGATGGAAAACACCATGTGCTACATGTTCCATAACATCATGCACAGTGCAGACATCAATGTGTACTATCCAAATTTGATACTTTGCTTCATTGTATTGTTTGACAAATCTTCCAAGCGATTTATTCAGAATCCATATAATTTTTTTGAAGAGTATTTTTCTTTTTTTTTTCTTTTTTTTTTGAAGAGTATATTCAGAATCCATATCTGGTCACCTCGAATAGAAAACTTGAACAAACCAATGTGTGTGTGTATATATGTATATGTGTAGTGTGCACACACACACAATAAAAAAACTTAGTTTATATACGAAGAAGCTGATATTTATTCATTGTTTTTTTAAACTCTATTAATGTAATTGTTGTCAAGTTTATCTAAGGAGTTTCTTTTATAATAGAGCATTTATTTTGCCTTGTAATCTACCATCTCTATTTGGAGTTAAGTGAGGGTACCAAGGGCTAATTTATGATATTGGGTGGACAATGATCACCTCTCATTAGTGGGCATCTATTTTTTTTTTTTTTTTCATTCTGTGAGTTTAAAATCATTACATCGAGACTGTAACCACGTAACAAACCTGAATTGGAAAGATCAAGGGACAATTACCGTACGGCGTGTCATAAACCTGAAAATAGCCCCATAACAGTCCAAAGATTTATATTTACCGCAGAGCTGTCTGATCCGTAGGATATCGCAGCGTGCGATATCCTAGGGATGTAGGATATCCTACAATCAGAAGCGGGGAAGACTTGAACAGTTCGTTTTTTTCTTTTTTTCCTTGACTGTGGGACCACCAAACCACCATCCAAACCGTTGGATAGCTGTATGAGTGTAAGAACTAATATCGCACCAAATTTGAACCATTGATCTATCACGGTTATCGAAAAATTTGCAAGAAAGTCACGTTGTTTTGCAAATTATAAAAATAAATTATAAGCCACATTTTTTTATGCAAGTTTCTTGATAACTGTTATAGATGAACGCCTCAAATTTGGCGCGATATCAGTTCTTATGCTCATACAGCTATTCAACGGTTTGGATGGTGGTTTGGTGGTCTCACAAGAAAGAAAAATAAATAAATACACGGACTGTTCAAATGATTGTAGGATATCCTACATCCCTAGGATATCGCACGCTGCGATATCCTACTGATCGGACAGCTCTGCGGTAAATATAGATCTTTGGACTGTTCTGGGGCTATTTTCAGGTTTATGACACGCCGTACGGTAATTGTCCCTATCTTATTTGTTTAATTACTTTCTCCTTGAATCTGTAGCAGACTTTATCATTGATATTGCCATCTTGCAATTTTTATTCCTATGTTAACTACATCCGTCAGCATTTCTTTTCTATATGTTTTACACACAAAACTCATGTACTACATACATTAATTAGGTCTAATATGACTTATCGAACAAATAGGCAAAAGGAATTTCACGCCGTATCTGATACACATGCATAAGAAAGTAAGAAATTAGAACATAACCACACAAATATATATGTATATATTTTAAATATATTTAGAAATGTGACTAACACTAATGTGCTTTGCCAATATTGAAAAAAAAAAAATGCAGATGAAAGGACATGCACATCACCCATGGTGAAGGCACATTTTTCTAGCATGACAGCCAATGAGAATTTAATAGATGTGTTGATCAATGTCGTAGGTCTCAACAACAACTTTGGCAATCTTAGCGAAGAATCCAATGCCGAAAGTGAGGGGGCAACTTCAAGTAGTGACAACAGGCCAATACAACAAAATAGAAGTTTCTCAACAATGTACAATCTAACTTGCATGATATTGTTCTCTTGAATTATGATAGATAGACTTCAATGTCATGCTTACATTAGATTGTACAATCAATAGGTAACATCAACCAAGGCAACATTGATCATCAATTAAGTGTTGGTAGTGGTACAACTTTCAATAATGAATCATTATTCGAAAACAACTTAATGGATGTCCAAGTTCATGAACAGAGAGTTATTTCAAGTAATGACATTAGGTCAATGCATCAGAATGAACCCATCTCAAGTATGTCCATTTATAACTTTCCAAAATCTATGTTTCTTTATTTTTATACTTCTTAAGGATATAGTTTAATAAAATACTTGCATTAACTTATAAAATGAATAGGTCACAACATTGCCACCATAAGCCATCAATTAAATGACGATAGTGGTAAATCATCACACATTAATGATTCATTATTCAACAACAATTTAATAGATCTGCAAGTACATGAGAGAGCAATTACGAACAGAGCTATTACAAGCAGCGATAATAGACCAATGCTTTACAATGGACATGTCTCAAGTATGCTCAATCATAACTTGAAAGGAATTGTATATCATCTAAGTAATTCTAAATTAAAACAATATTTCTCATATTTACAATATATTGTTAATATATAGGTACTTTCAATAGGCGATATGACTTTGGCCATCCTACAAATGAATGCCAAATGTGCGGAGCAATTATGTGGGCGGAAGAAAGATCGAGCCAACGAAGAATAAATGGATTTTACCTTTTTAACCAATGTTGTAGAGATGGGTTCGTTACATTGCCTTTATTATTAGATGCCCCACCCCCTTTGGACTATTTGCTTAAATGTGATGGTGATAGCCATAATATTAGCTTCAAAAAGTCAATTAGGGCTTATAACTTACTATTATCCTTTACATCAATGGGGGCAAATGTAGACTATGCACTTCTACAAGATGGAAGAGGTCCTTATACGTTTTGAATTCATGGACAGAGTCACCACTTAATTGGGTCTCTCATTCCCAAGAATGGACAACATCCTAAATTATGTCAATTGTACATTTATGACACGGATAATGAGGCGCTAAATAGAATTGGAACTTTGGATAGACAGAGAAAATCTGGAGGTATTAATGGAGAAGTACTAACAGAATTGCAAGGCATGCTCGATCAATTCAACCCATATGCACAGATGTTTCGAAGAGTACAAGATATATATGGTCAAACACCTCCAACAGAGCTTACTATGAGAAAATTGGATACAAGAGCTTCAGATGGAAGGCAATATAATCGACCTACTACAAATGAAGTTGCTGCTTTACTAGTTGGATCCGGAGCAAGTCAAGGCTCGCATTGTGACATAGTCTTGCATACTATTAGTGGACAATTGCAAAGAATCAATGAAACTCATCCAAGTTATATGGTATTGAAATATCCTTTATTATTTCCTTTGGGAGAAGATGGATGGAGAATAAATATTCCACATAACATTGAATCCTTGGGTAGCCATGCCAAACAGATATATGTGTCCATTAAAGAATACTATCGCTTCAGATTACACCAGAGAAATTCAGAGGCAAAAAACATTTTTTCTTGGAGGACGACTGCTTCACCAATTCATAGTTGATGCATATGCTTGCATCGAAACTATGCTCAGATCTTTACCATGGTCTGCAGGATGCTATAACTGAAGGTGATATGGATGCATCTTCTGTAGGTCATCGGTTCATACTACCATCTTCCTACACTGAAGGACCTAGATATATGGTCCAGCAATATCAAGATGCAATGGCTACATGTAGATGGGCAGGACCTCCAGATTTATTTGTTGCTTTTACTTGTAAGCCGTATTGGAAGGAAATACAAGATACAATTGCCAGCATTCCTAGGCAAAGCGTTGAAGATAGACCAGACATAGTTGCAAGGGTCTTCAGATTGAAACTGAAGGAGTTAATTGATGACCTAAGAAAAAGAATGCACTTTGGTTTAGTAATTATAGGTACATATAAACGTACCTTTTCTGCTTTTTTAATTATATATTTTTTAATTTATTAATATTAATACAAAATTAAATAAATAACCTTCATGCTCTGCACAATGCAGATATATAAACAATCGAATTTCAAAAAAGGCGATTGCCACATGCGCATATACTTCTCACATTGGATGAAAACTATAAACCTATCACACCGGATGATGTAGATGAGATCATATGTGCCGAGATTACCGATCCTGATAGTGAACCGAAAGCATATGATACAGCGAAACGATGCATGATGCATGGCCCATGTGGTTACCAAAATCCAAGATGTGTATGCATGGTTGATGGAAAGTGTACAAAGAATTATCCAAAATGTTTTAGTCCAAGTACAATGCTAAATACTGATGGGTATCCGACTTATAGAAGGCGAGACAATGGAAGAACAGTTAAAATTGAAAATGTTGTTCTTGATAATCGCTGGGTAATTTCTTACAATCTTCCTTTAGTTAGAAAGTTTCATGCACACATCAATGTTGAAATATGCAATAGCATTAGAGTTGTGAAATATTTATACAAATATATCCATAAGGGTGAAGATCGAGCAACAATGGTGATTGAAAGGAATTTGCAAAGGGTAATTGCATCTGAAGGAGTAGAGCATAATGTAGTTGATAAAATTAAGTAGTACTTGGATTGCAGGTACATCTCCGCTCCTGAATCTTGTTGGAGGATCTTTAATTTCAAAATGCAAGGTAGACATCCATCGGTTGAGAGGCTACAATTTCATCTAAAGGATCAACAAACTGTTGTCTTCAGAGATGACAGTAACCTACACTCGATTGTTAACAATCCTATCAATCAACGAACTATGTTTACAAAATGGTTTGAGGCAAATAAAAGGCATTAGTCAGCTAGAGAACTCACATATGTCGATTTCCCAACAAAATGGACTTGGGATGAAAATGCAAAGGCATGGAAAGAAAGAAAAAGAGGGATATCAATAGGAAGACTTTATTATGCACATCCATTGTCTGGTGAAAGATATTACTTACAAATGTTGTTGCATATCATAAAAGGCCCTACATGTTATGAAGACTTGAGGACAATTAATGGGGAGATACATGATACACTCAAAGATACATGCGCCGTTCTAGGATTACTAGATGATGATGGGGAATGGGATGATGCTCTGGCAGAAGCTTCAAATTGGGTAACAGGAAATCAACTCTGGCACATGTTCAGTGGGATACTAATGTATTGTGAATTAAAGGATCCTAGCGAGTTGTGGAGAAAGCATTGGAATCACTTTCAGATGACTTACAAAGAAGAGCTAGAATAGTAACAGGAGAGAATGAAATTATGCTTTCAGAAAATGAAATGTAGAATCTTGCTCTTACTGAGATAAAAAAAATCCTAACAAAAAATGGTCGTTCATTGTTAGAATTTCCAACAATACCTTTCAACAATCAAGATGCAACAGATCAAATTGCCAATAGATTGTTAAGAGATGAACTTTCTTATGATGTTGAGGCTATGAGAATTCAACTCAATGACATGCATTCCCATCTTAATGTGGTGGTACAGGTAGGATATTTTATGAAAAACAATAATTTGTAAGTTGCATAGTGAGGGGAGAATGTCTCACTGTAGCATCGTCAGGCATAGCATCACTATTATTGCCGGGTGGAAGAATGACACATTCTAGATTAAAGATAACATGACGACATCATGAACACTCTTGTTGCTCAATCAATAAAAGTTCAAATCTAGCAAAGCTATTATAAAAAACTGACCTAATCATATGAGATAAAGCACCAATGACACATTGACATGCTTTTGATGCTCTTGATAGATCGCTTAAAGATATATTGGCTGACATTAATGAAGATGCTGAGGAAAAAATATTTGGTGGTATGACTGTGGCGCAAGGAGGTGACTTGACAAATATTACCTGTGGTGCATAAGGGAAGAAAAGAAAAAATAGTTGATGCATCGCTAATAAATGCAAAAGTATGGAAACATTGCCATGTGTTTAACTTAACCAACAATATGCGCCTCCAACAAACAATACAAATTATGAATCTGCTGAGTTTGCAAGTTGGGTGTATGGTATTCGCAATGGATTTGCTAATTCAATTTCAATTCCAAATGATGAAGAATCTGATTGGGTAAAGATACCAGAAGATTAATTTGTTGTTGAAAAAAGACAATGGTGATAATGAAGATATAATGGGCCTCATACAAAATGTATACAATCAATTCAAAACAAAGTGTTGATCATGTTTATCTTCAATAGCGAGTGATTTTCGCATCGACAAATGAGGATGTTGACAAGATAAATGATATCATGTTGGGCATGTTGGCTGATGATAAAAAGGTTTATCTGACTGCAAACACTATCACAGACATTCAAGACGATAAGCAAAATGCTCTGTACACCCCAGAATTTCTCAACACATTGAGATTTAGTGGGCTTCCAAACTACTCTCTTGCGCTAAAAGTAGGAGTGCCGATAATAACCAAACCAAACCAAACCAAGCATTTTCCCACTAAGTGGGGTCGGTTATATGGATTTGACGACGCCAATTAAATCTGTTTAGGGCCATGTCCTCCGTTAGATCCATACAGGCAAGGTCATGTTTAATAGTTTCTTTCCAACTTCTCTTGGGTCTCTCTCTCCCTCTCCCACTCTTGGCAATCTCCATGCTTTCACACCTTTTAACAGGTACCTCAGTTGGATGCCTTCTAACATGGCCGAACCATCTCAGTTGATTTTCTCTCATTTTATCTTCAATCGGTACTATTCCTACTTTGCACCTAATCTCCTCGTTCCTAATCCCATATCTCTTTGTGATCCCGCACATCCATCTTAGCATTCTCATCTCCGCAACTTCCATCTTCTTAACATGATTATGCTTTACTGCCCAACACTCTGATCCATATAATAACACTGGGAGTACCGCCACCTTATAATACTTGCCTTTAACCTTGAGGGGGACTTTCCGATAACACAAAACGCCCGAAGCACTCCTCCATTTGGTCCACTCGGCCTGAATCCTATAACTTACATTAGTATCAATCCCTCCATCTTGTTGCACCATAGATCCAAGGCATTTAAAGTTTTCTTTCTCTACAATCTTTTGTGTGCCCAAACATACTGTTATGTTACCAGGTGTCCTACTTTGACTAAACTTGCATTCTATATATTCTGTCTTGCATCGACTTAGCCAAAACCCTTTATTCTCTAACGTTTTCTGCCACAATTCTAGCTTAGCATTCACTCCTTCTCTCATCTCATCCACTAAAACAATGTCATCTGCAAATAGCATACACCACGGTACCTCATCCTGGATATGTCTTATAATCTCATCATAACTAGGGCAAACAAGTACGGGCTTAACGCTGAGCTTTGGTGTAGACCAATCGTGATAGGAAACTCTTTAGTCTCTCCGCTAGTCGTTCTTATAGATGTCACGACTCTATCATACATATCCTTTATCGCCTAAATATATGCAACACACAGTCTTTTCTTTTCTAGTACTCTCCATAGAATCTCCCTAGGAACCCCGTCATAGGCCTTCTCCAAGTCAATGAACACCGTATATAAATCTCTCTGACCTTCCCTATATTATTCCATTAACCTTCTCAGGAGAAAGATAGCCTCCATGGTAGATCTCCCAGGCATGAAACCAAATTGATTCTCTGAAATGTTTGTTGTTCTTCTTAGTCTTCTCTCAATAATTCTCTCCCATAATTTCATCGTATGGCTCATCAATTTATTCCCGCGGTAGTTCGCACAGTTTTGAATATCTCCTTTGTTCTTGTATATGGGTATAATAATACTTTTCCTCCTTGCATCAGGCATCTTCTTGCCCTTTAGCACTATATTAAAAGGCTTTGTCAACCAACTTATGCCATGCTCCCCCAAGCACCTCCAGACCTCAATAGGGATACCATCTGGCCCAATCGCTTTCCCATTCTTCATCATTTTCAATACTTCTTTAACTTCTTCTCTACTGATTCTCCTATAGAACATATGATTCGATTCTTCCCTAGAAATGGTAAGCTGCTCCAATTGTATGTCACTACTACTGCTTCCGTTAAATAACTTGTAAAAGTAGCTCTTCCAACGCTCCTTTATCTCCTCTTCATTTACTAATACTTTTTCATCCTCATCCTTCTCTATATTGTAAAAGTAGCTCTGACCTTCTCTACACTGTTCCATTAACCTTCTTAGGAGTGCCGATAATATTATTGAAAAATCTAAATCAATCAATTGGTTTGTGCAATGGAAGACAATTGATTGTTAAGCAAACTAGGGCAAAGATTATTGAAGCTAAAATAATAATTGGCAACAAAATAGGAGAGAGAGTCTGCATTCCTAGAATCATAATGTCACCAACTGATACAGAGTGACCTTTCACATTCAAAAGGAGGCAATTTCCTGTGCGTGTAGCATTTACATTAATAATCAACAAAAGCCAAGGTTAGACATTAGCAAAAGTTGGTTTCTATCTTCCCAGGCAAGTCTTCAAGCGTGGACAACTTTATGTAGAAATATCCAAAGTTACATCAAGATCACAGCTAAAGATTTTGTCATTAAATAAAGAGAATGAACCCCAAGGATACACAAAAAATATAGTCTACAAAGAAGTTCTTGCTAAAGTTATAAATAGTCAGTGGTATGTCTCCACAATTTCGTAGTTTATATTTCATTTCTTAAATTTACTATGTGTTTTTTAAATATCTATTAATCTTAATGTATTCGTTAAAAGGGCCGTGGAAACAACTAATGTTATAATATTTTAATAGGTCTTCCACAAACTACGCAGAACATAATGCCAATACAAGACTATGAAATATTTGAAAGGCTCACCCCTTTTAGGATTCACTGGAAAATTAAGGCCAAATTTTGTCGCATATGGCATGAGTTTGAAGTTCAAAGATCAGCGACCCGAAAAAGGTTTCTAAGGGTATTGCTCATTGATGAAAAGGTAACTTTTTCGATTGAAATATTATCTTTCTAAGGTAATTAATATAGATGATGTATTTGTTACTTACTTGCAGGGTGAACAGATGTAGCTAACATTACAAGACACTGAAATCCAATCATTAGGAGTAAATTTAAGAGAAGGAACTGTTGTCTCGATTGATCGAGTAGAAGTGGTAGATGCTCAAAAAGCTTACAAAGTTGTACCAAGTGACTACCAAATGTCCCTGAGACATGATTCAATAATACAAGAGATCAATGAAGGATGTTCTGATATACCGTCAGATCGTTTCTATTTCAAGACTTTTGATCAATTGTCAAGCTTAGTGAACACCATCAAAAATCTGATAGGTGGAAATAATGACAATTATTATTTTCATTTTTCCATAAAAATATTATATTGTCTCCTTTCAATAAAAATTTTCCATTATGCAGATTACATTTTATAATCTTATCATTATTGTTCATTACATGTTTATGCAGATGTCATTGGCATAGTAAGAAATATAAGCAGAATATCAACCATATGGAAAAAAGATAATACAATTACTCAAAAAATGGATATCATCATGCTTGATAAGAGGAATGTAGAAGGTACATTTATCCCCACCATCAGGCGTTTTTAAACTTAATTTGGATGGTGCTATGTTTGCTAACATACAGAAAGCGGAGGTTGGTGCTATTCTCAGAGATGAGGTGGGTAATGTGATTATGGCCATGAGTAAATTAGAAAGTGGGAAGGATAGTGTCGATGACACTGAAGCTATTGCAGCATTAAGAGCACTTCAGATGGTTCTTCACAGGTGGAAGCTTTAAAGTCCTCTGGTACTAATATATCAACCAAGGTCCTCTGTTTGAGGAAATCAAAGGGTTGTTGAATCATTTCATCAAGTTTGAAATGCACCATGCAGAAGAGAGGGAAATGCAGCTGCTCATGTTTTAGTTGGGTATGCCCATTATGTGGATGACATGGTGGTCTAGTGGCACTCCACCCCAGTCCTGATTAAGCAATATGTAAGAGTTGATGCGATGTTGGATCCTCAATAAAATTCAAGTGAGTATTCCTATATAAAAAAAACAGGAAGGTACATTTATTTAAATGAACAAAAAGCATTAGTATCAAATTCTATGATTAGGAAATTCTGTGAACTCATATTCAGCAATCAAATAGTGAAAAATCTGCATCGTTGACATTATGGGGAGAAATTATATCCATTTATAAAGAGCAACCATCGAGCACGGCACAAATTTGAAAAATACTTATTACAGCATCACTGTTAGTCCGAAAATATAATGGCACAGATCATTGGATACCTCATTTTAGGCTTAAGATCTCATACACTTTCTATCTCTAACATTCAAATTGATATTTTAGCAAATTGGTATCTATCGTCAACTTACTTGACGAAATTGATATTCAACTCCGAAATTGATGAAGCACATCAACTTCATGGTATTCAATAAACTTAAATTCCTACATCAAACCTTCGTTATTCAGTTCAAAATAATTATTTTATTGAACTATGCTTGATAGTTCTATTCATTTCTATGCTTTTAGGTATGCAGTTAATAAAGATCTACACTCTACAATCATTGTTAACACTTCACATGAAAAGAGGGGAGCTATTATGGAGTGGAAGAACTATAAACAAGACACACACTCATCGGTAGGATACATGACCATATATCTTCAATATATAGTATACTGGGCAAAAGTATTTATATTTCTAATTACCATGGTTTCTTCTCTTAGAGCATCATGATGGGGATAAAAGCAACCATATTTAGAGCAAAACTTGATCAAAGAATCTGGTACCTAGCATGTATAAAATGTGGGAAATAGGCACAAAGAAATAACACAAACAGTAGTTGCCAAGTGTGCAACCTTTCTACAACTGACTTATCCAAGTTAATTCTATAATATCAATACCATAAATACTATTTCATGTCCTTATTATAAATAACAAGTAAATGATTAAAAAAGTTATTTCTTTAGGTACATTGTGCGATTAACATTGATAGATCACACGGATTCATTAAATGTTGTGCTATTTGATGATGACGTTGCACATATCCTAAAAGCAAGCAAAGATGAATTGTCTACATTGATAGTAGATGTAAAATTATATTCTCAATACTTTCTCCATAGTCATATTATAAAAATGATATCCTATTTTCACCTAACATACTGCTACTTTTTATGCAGGAAAATGAGGTTGATAAAGTTGCTGACAAGCTCAGGGGCGTTCTTTGGAAATCTTTTATTTTTTACCTGAAAGTTAATAGGAACAGATTCAATGAGGCAATTCAATCATGTCCTATCACAAAGCTAACCGACATAGATTATGCAGATGAGTCTAAGTGCTTACTGTCGCTCATATCAGCACTGTAGATTTCGTTCCGCCAAGTTCAATATTTAAATCATTCCTATTGTCCTGTAATTAAAAGATTTGTTAAGTTGTTTGTCGTTAAACTTAAACATTGTGATTGTATTTTGGATCTTTCCACAGGAGAAAATATATGGAATGTCTACAATTTGGTATCGCCTTTATATAACTATATTTTGCTACTATTTGTTATGCCAAGGTAGGATTCCATCTACTGCAATCATACCAAAACAATTGCTACTCAACTATAGTATCACCTTTATTCCATACTTTCATACATTTACTGAAGGAATTAATGATCAAGAAGGTGAGGATCTACTGCCTTTCTACATTTGTATCGTGTTTCCTGAAATTAAAAATGGTATTCACAACACCATTAACAGGTCAAATACTCATTCTCTAGAGTTTATGATTGCTATGTGTACTACATACTACCACTGCTCAACTCTACCTGTAAATTTCATCTAATAGATATTTAAGATTATGATATACATTCCCCGTACTTAGCACGGGCACTTTATGCTAGTTGAAGACTTAAAGAGCAAGAAATAAAATGATTAAAGTTTTAAGTTTTTAAAATTTAAGTTTTTAAATTTTAAATTTTGAATTTTCAAATTTCAAGAAGATTCGAATTTTAAATTTCCAAAAGAGAGATAAGACTTTCTAAAGATGCAAGAATTCTAATCAAGTAAGATTTGAACAAGATGAGATCAGCAGTGGAGATCGGTAGAGATTTTAGCAAAGAAGATGATAGAAATTAGGAAAGTACTTGAGCAACAAGAAACTCGAATTGAAAAGAACCTTCTAATTTACTATTTTCTTCTCTCTTCCTTCCTATTAATTTCTCTCTTTTTCCCTATTTTCTCTTCCTCCCTTTCCTTTTCCCTCCTTTTCTTTCTCCCCAAGCCAAGCAACAACCCAAATTATAAAAGGAGAGCCCCTTTGGACATCCCACACACCAGGGACATCCCATACACCCCTTGCATGCCCAAGTCCCCTTGGGATGTCCACTACTCTCTCTCCATCATATCACACGCCCAACCTCTCTCCTTCCTCTGTTCCTCTTTCTTTCGTGAAGAATAAATGAGAAATCTTTTATGACGAAGGAGTTGAAGACCAATGGAGGCTAAGACTCTTTTTCTATGATGAAGGGTAAAACTCTTGTTCTTTTATTTTTTTTATGTGTAGACAAGGTTAAAAAAAATGATGTATTTAGCCATTTTAATATAGGAGAAACAATTTTTTGTTAATTGATTCAATCTATATATCTTTTCTTATTTCTTATTTTTGTTCATAGATATATAGAATGCTTAGAATCCTTGTGGATGAATACAAAAGAACATGCTTGAACCAAAATTGATTAATAATTTTCTCTGATTTTTGTTGTTTAAAATACATAATTCTCGTTGCTTAATTTATCTAGAACAAATTGACAACTTATTTCAAAGGGGAGATCTTGACCTACTCGTACCTCAAATCATTAGGGAGAACCGGATATTAGGTCCATAGAATTTCTGTTAATGTTGTTATTCAATTTAACGACTTTCAATTGGTTATTTTGATCTATTTTCTTTTTGGTTGTAACACTTTTACTTTTAGTATCTTGATTTAGGATTATTTTTAGCTTAGGATTTTTATCCAATTTATTTGGTTGTAATTGATGTATAATCTTAATTTAGAAATTATCAGTTGTATAGATTTTTCTTATGTTAGTTTAAGATTTTATTTCAGGTTAGGAGAAGCACGGATTTTCTTTCCATCCTTGTGGATCGACCTCGGACTTCCAAGTATTACTACTTTACAACGACCTTGTTCTTGGGGTTCTTTTGACAACAATATAAAGTTGTCAGCAAGAGTCATGACCTTCGCCAATCTTTAGAATTCTATCGCAGGAAACTCTTACAACGTATGAGTATCTTGTCAACATAAATTGTCATCGACCTAATTTGTGATTTCTTAGGCTGATTGTTGTTGAAGAACTAAGACTATCTATCTATTGAATTTGTGATCACTTGAGTGAAATAAGGGCCCCACTAGTTGACCGAATCCGAATTCGAGATGTCGACAAAGATCGGCGAATATCCAACCCAGAAAAAAGGATTTTGACAAGGTTTTATAAGAAAAAAGTTCAAAAAGAAAATGTTTAAGAAAAATGAGAATTTGACAATAGGGATCAGTCTCTTGATTTGGCCATTTTTCTGATATTTTTTCCTATTTTTCTTCTTTGCATATTTTTCTCCAACACTTTGGGAGTTTGATGATATCTTTTTCCTCCAGTAAAGCTGACAAAATGACATGCAAAATGAGGAGTAAAGTTTCAAACTTGAAAAAAACATGGAGGCTTGTCGCAAGATGCTATTTTTATCGCCAAAGGCCAAATTTGTCGTCAATTGAGTGAAACAAAAGGCCCTCTAGTTGACCGAATGCGAATTCAAGATGTTGATGAAGATCGGCAAATATCTAACCCAAAAGATGGATTTTGAAAGAGATCTATAAGCAAAAAGTGCCCAAAAAGAAAATATTCTAGAAAAATGAGAACTTTCTCAAAATCTGGTGGACTCAGATTTCGATGGTTGCCGGCAACCATAGGGATGTGGTCCCTTATGAATGTAGGGTTTAGTCTCCTGATTTGGCCTCTGACATTTTTTCCTATTTTTCTTCTCTACATATTTTTCGCCATCACTTTGGGAGTTTGAAGATTTATATTCCTACATAAAGCTGACAAAATGATGTGCAAAAGGAGGAGTAAAGTTCCAAGTTTATGGGAAACATGGAGGCTTGTCGTAAGATGTTATTTTTATCGCCAGAGGCCGAATTTGGGTCAAACAATGTCAAGATAGCCTAAAATTTAAGTTGAACCTTCTTGGAGATGAAATAAGACCATCCATGAGCTTTAATTAAGAATTATGGCCTCTAAGGGTCTTTTCGCTAGAAGAATTTGTTTAATTGCAAGAAGAGTGCTATGAACCCGTATTCAGTCAAGTGATGTCAGGATATCTTCAAATTAGTGGTGAACCTTCTTGGAGGTAAAATAAGATGATCTAAAGGCTCTGAAATCATGGCCCCGAAGGATACTATCACCAAAAAAACAAAATCTTCTTTGCCAAGAGAAGAATCAAATTTGGTCAAACACTGTTGTGATGAATTGAAGTTAGGTATGGAGTCTCCTAGAGGTGTTATAAGACCAACCATGTTCTTATATTTGAGAAAAAGGGTCTCCAAGATTGTTGTCGCTAGAAGGACCTATTCTGCTGCAAAAAGAATGCAAATTTTGCCTTCAAGGACAAACGATGTCAGAATGACTTGAAATTTTGTATAAAGTATCTTGGAAGTATTTTGAGACCAACTATGTGCTAAGATTTGAGAAATAGGGCCTTAAGGGTTGCTATCACTAGAAGAGCCTGTTTCATCTCCAAAAGAATAAAGTTGAGCTAAATGGTTTCAAATAGACCCAAAGTTTGATGTGGACGCTCTTCAAGGCTGTAACAGGGGATGTTGAGTTAATCAAGTGATTCTGAGAAGATTTGGTGTCCAAAGTAGCTGTTCCTTGTTTGTCATAGAAAGAATGGAATGATGTTGAAAAGTCTCGAAACCAAGGGAAACCTTTTGGTTTGCCTGAGTAGGTCTTTTGTGAGTTATTTTCACCTTGTTCTTTTAGTTTGAAGATGTTTGAATTTATTTCACTTGGGGTTTTTTTTTACCACGTTGGAGGCTTTTGGAGGCTTCTCAGTGCTTCAAGACCATTGGCAAATCTTTCTTTGTTATTTTGACACCCTTCTTGTATGATGAACAAGAGTTTTTGGCATTTTGTTACTGTTGAATGTCACATTTGTATGGCTTTGTGTAGCTTTGTGTGACTATCAATGTTGAAATATGCTCAGGGGTAAAAATGACATTTTTTCTATCAATGGATGCGCCTTCGTGGTACGACGACGACTTGCATTGCTTTGGAATCTACATGCCTTGAAGAACATATTGGGCATGAAGAAAGCGAAGAACTACTTCATAGATCTCATCCGACTTGTCAGGATCTTTGAGCAATTTTTCTTTTAAAAAGTATATTTTTAAGCTTTATAGTGGGTTTTTGTTTTGCAAGGGAGGGCTAATTTCAATTTTTGGCTCAATTTAGTGCATAGGATAGAGAGTGGGTTGACATTTGAAAGCTCAAAAGACTTGATTTTTTAGATTTTTAAGGGTCAAATTAACTCACAAGAGGCATATGACCACTTGTTTGAATGTTCTTGGTGAGAGAATTTTGTGAACCCAATTGATGGAAACCCTAATTAGTGCACAAGTAGTGAGACTTGTCTCAAGTGTGCTTGTACATTGTTGACACCAAAAATGTCTCTTTGTCTCTTCATACCCTTTCAAACATCAAGAAGCTACATAAAGCTACATCCAACCACAACAGGCATTGTTACTTCAAGCATCAGATCTTGTCAGAATCATCTAGAAACTTCAAAATCCTTCAAAACAACCATAAAAAGAGTACACGTGGAGTTTTGGGTCATTTCGACGTCATTTGACCTAACTTCACTCTTCCAGTAGCAAAACAGGAGCTCCCGGCGGCAATGAAGCTGGAGACCTTATTTCACAAAAAACAAATAGCACACAGTTGGCCTCAAAATGCCATTAGAAAGATCTACATCAAATTCCAGGCCATTCTGACACTTTTTGGCCCAAAATGCAAAGAGCCGCATTCTAAAGGCAGCAAAGTCGGCCCTCCCAGTGATAATAGCATTGGAGACATCAAATCTTTAATCAGAGCCTATGGACAATCTTAAAACACTTCCAAGAGGCTCTAAGTCAAACTTCAGGTCAAACCGACAACATTGGACCCAACATCAACCCTCAAACAACAAAACTAAGCCTTTCGGTGGTGCAAACCACCGAGGCCATCACTCATCAAACAAAGTACATGGATGGTCTCAAAATAGTACAAAGGGGATACATGTCAAGTTTCAAGTCATTTCGACATCATTTAATGAGACTTTGACTCCCGAAAGCTAAAGTAAGCCATGGCGGCGAAGCCCCTTGGGACCATGATTTCCAAATCAGAGCTAATGAATCATCTTAGAATAACTCCAATAGGCTCCTCGTCAAATTTCAAGTCAATCGGATATCAGTTAACTATACATCAAAGCGCGGCATCTTCCTCGCGGTAAAATTAAATCTACTAGCAACAGGACCCCGCACGGCTTCAAAACTCAAACAAAAGCCTATGGTTGGTCTTATTTCTTGCTTAGGAGGCTTCACCTCAAATTTCAGGTCATTCCGACATCGTTTGACCTAGTTTTAGCTTCTGACGGCAAATCGGCAACTCTACATGACAAAGTCTTCGGCATTCCTGGCAAATCAGAAACTTTGTCCTTTAATCTACATGGCTTCTTATCAAGTTTTCTATAGGGACGCCATGCCAAAAATTGTATGAAAATACCAAGAAAATTTTCAAAGAAGAAAAAATCAGAAAGGACTAGAAGACAGCCGAAAAATGCAAACGAAAGGGGCAAAAGTGTCCAATGATCGCCAGATTTCCTCCAAATACAAATTTTTGGGTCTTTTTTTGCATTCCGAGTTGTTTGGCCTCAGTGATTTTGTAAAAATCTGATTTTCAAGGCACAAAATCCATCGATCTTCAATAATATCACGGATTCGCCATTGAAATCATGGGTTCATCATCGGACACTTCAAAATCATCAATCGGCCGACCAAGAAAGCACACTTTCTGCCTAACCGATCAATAATTCAACTGGACAGATGGTACCGGCCCACTGGTAGCAATCAATGTCTGAAATTGCATGATCATCCGACAACAATCGGCATGAAAATCCCACCAACGATCGAGGCTCCCTAGGTCATGGGTACAATTTCAAAAGACGAGGCGCGACCCGTAACTCTATAGGTACTTCGGCAGCCACTTAATGCAGTTAATGACCCATTTTATAACAAGTTAATGTCATTGATTACTCATTATTATGGATGGCCCAATCAGAAGCCAAGGAGTAAGAATTACAAGTCAAACAAAATTATGGCATTGAATCATGCAACTCCTCCCATCATAGAGTTTAAATGCAAATAAAGGCCCAACGGCCAATCAAAATCCAAGAAAAGGAGTTACAAGATTATAAATTTAAAATTATGCAACTCCGCCCATCATGGAGCATTAATGCAATTAATGCATTTAAAGCTCATGAACTCCCCATGGCCACCAAAAGCTTATAAAAGGAGATCATTTCCACCATTCCAAGGTGTTGACACCAAAAATGTCACTATGTCCCTTCAACACCAAAAGCTACATGGAGCCACATCCTGCCATAAATAGGAAGGCGCCACTTCAAGCACCAGATCTTGTCAAAATCAAACAAAAACTGCAAGATCATTCAAAGCAGCCAAAAGAAGGGTACACATGAAGTTTCAGGCCATTTCGACATCATTTGGCCCAACTTCACTCCTCCGACAGCCAGACAAGAGCTCCCGGCAGCGACAGTGTCGAAGACTTCAGAACTTCGATCAGAGCCTACGGATGGTCTCAAAATACCTCCAAAAGGCCCCCTGCCAAATTTCAAGTCAAACGGACGACGTTTGACCCTTCATCAACTCTCAGGAAGCAAAAACAGACTTACCGGCAGCGGAGCACCCCGGAATCATGGCATTCAAATTGGAGATAATGGATCATCTCAAAATGACTCCAATAGGTCCCTTGCCAAATTTTAGGTCAAACGGACATCGTTTGGCCTAGTTTCAAAGCTCGGCATTTTCCTCGAGGTGAAATCAAGGTGAGCATTTGCGGGACCCCAAAAGGCTTCAAAACTCAAACTAAAGCCCATGGTTGGTCTTACTTACTACTCAGGAGGCTCCCTGTCAATTTCAGGTCAATCGGACATCGGTTGACCACAAGTCAAAGCTCGGCATTTCTCTCATGGCGAAATTAAGGCAAGCGTTTGCGGGGCCCCAAAAGGCTTCAAAACTCAAACCAAAGCCTATGGTTGGTCCTATCTAATGCTCAAGAAGCTCCACGTCGAATTGCAGGTCATTCCGACATCGTTTGGCCTAGTTTCAATGCTTGACAAAAAATCGGCAAAACCGCACAACAAAGTCTTCGGCTTTCCAGAAAAATAGGAAACTTTGTGCTCCGATTTGCGTGGCTTCTTGTCGGGTTTTCTTCATGAGAATCAGGCCAATAAATGAGGGGAAATGTCAGGAAAAAATCAGAAGAAAAAAGAATGAAAAAAGATCGAAAAACGGCGAAGAAACGACGACCGGACGGCGACCGAAAAACGGGCCCAAGGCCCATGGTCGTCGGCGACCTTGGCCCATGGTCGCCGGCGACCATGGAATTTCCGGCGACCCAAAAGTCGCCGGAAACCCACTTTTTCGGGTCCTTTTCGCGTTTCGAGTTGATTGGCCCCTGTGATTTTTCCAAAATTTGATTTTTTGTGCATGGAATCCGTCGATCTTCGTCAAACATCACGGATTCGACGCCGAAGTCATTGGATGATCATTAGATGCCTCGAATTCGCCAACCGGCCGACAAAGAAAGCACACTTTCTGCCCGCCCGATCGTGAAATCGACAGGACAGATGTTGCCGGTACGTTGACATTGATCAATGTCTAAAATTGCATCGCCATCCGACATCAAACAACATGTGGATCCACCGGCGGTCATCGCAAGAAGAATTCCAAAAGACGCGGCGCGGCCCGCGACTCTTCGAGCGACTTGGCGACCAATTAATGAAGTTAAATGACCCGTTTTATGACAAGTTAATGCGGTCATTAACTCATTATTTTGGACGGCCCAATCAAAAGCAAGCAAATGGGAGTTACAAGTCAAAGGATTTATGGCATTAAAGCCATGAAACTCCTCCCATGATGGGGATTAAAGGCAATTAAAAGCTCATTATTCTCCATCGGCCAATCAGATTCAAGGAAAAAGGAGTTACAAAACAAATGCTTTAAAACTTGTAACTCCTCCCATTATGAGTATTAATGCATTCAATGCTCATAAACCCTCCTAAATGGCTACCAAAGGCCTATAAATAGGAGGACATTCCAAAGGGAACCAAGGCTAGTGCGATCCGGATCTCTCGCTCTCCTCCCGACGAAGACAAAAATATCCAGAAGCTCTGCAACTCTGCTGCAAAGACCACCAAAAGGTGATTGAAGCACCCTTGGGGGGCCACCCCCCCAAGGACCTCCCTTCTTCTACCAACATGGCTAAAACGTGGCTTTTCAGCCCGTTTACTTAGCTTTTTATCGGATATAAGACCTTCTCTTGGTCTTTGTCCTTTAAAAATCTGAGGTTAGAAAGCCAAGCCAAGAATCCAAGCATCGTGTTCTCATCTGCATGGACGATGGAGGAGCCCATACATGACTCGCGACCGTCGATCTGAACGTGTCCCCACAATCGAATGAGAAGTCAGATTCCTTTTCTTGATTTCTATTGTACTTTATTTTTATTTTAGAGACAAAAATCACAATTCTTGTCTTTCATAATGGATGAGACTTGTAAATCGCCTTTTACGGCAAAATCGCCTTTCACGGCAACAAATGAAATCGCCTTTCACGGCATTAAAAAAAAAACCCCTTTGTCTCTTTTCTTAAAATATGTGTGCAATGGAAAACTAGAAAAAGTTTCATTTCCCCTTTCTACTTGTGAAGGTGGATCTTCGGATCACCGTTTCTAAATTCCAAGTAGAAAAGTGAAATTGGCATACCCGTACAAAAAAAAAAAGATGTTGAAACCCTTTGTCTTTTCTTCTCCTCCCCTCCGCCGTACCCCGAAAGACCCGGGGCGGAGGCCAGCGGTAGAGAGGGAAGAATCGGGTCCATCAAGCTGGCACACCCGGTGGGACACGTTCATTTGAGAACATGAACTTAGATTCTTTGGCACCTTTCTAGTTGGTTGCCAATGTTGAATCTTGCATAAAAAAAAAAACATGAGATGGGATTTTTTTTTGTTTTGGAAATTTCTTTCTTTAAGTCTATTTCCAATCTTTCTCCTTCTCGAAAAAAAATAATCTTCTCTTGTTCTTTGAATTCAGATCTGAGAAATCTCGATCTCCTCCCTTTTGGACTCAGTGCCCGCAGAAATGTTTGAGTACGCTTTCAGATTGGGAAAGGGACCGTTTGCTCTCTTTGATGAGTTCGAAAAAAAAATCTGATTTCAAACTTTTCAGATTTAAAAAAAAAAAAAAACTTCTTTCTTTTGGACCCAAATTTGAGAAATTTTGGTTTTCTTTTCCTTTTTGACTTAGGGCTCGCAGAAATTGTTTGAGCCCCTGTTCAGACGGGGAACGGACCATTCGCTCTCTTTGATGAGTCCACCAAAAAAAAAAAAAAAATCTGATTTCAAACTTGTCAGATTTTCAGAAAAAAAAATCTTCTTTCTTCTGGACCCAAATTTGAGAAATTTTGGTTTTCTTTTCCTTTCTGACTTAGGGCTCGCAGTAATTGTTTGAGCCCCTGTTCAGACGGGGAACGGGCCATTCGCTCTCTCTGATGAGTCCGCCAAAAAAAAAAAATCTGATTTCAAACTTTTCAGATTTTAAAAAAAAAAAACTTCTTTCTTTTGGACCCAAATTTGAGAAATTTTGGTTTTCTTTTCCTTTCTGACTTAGGGCTCGCAGAAATTGTTTAAGCCCCTGTTCAGACGGGGAACGGACCATTCGCTCTCTTTGATGAGTCCACCAAAAAAAAAAAAAAAAAAATCTGATTTCAAACTTGTCAGATTTTCAAAAAAAAAAAAAATCTTCTTTCTTTTGGACCCAAATTTGAGAAATTTTGGTTTTCTTTTCCTTTCTGACTTAGGGCTCGCAGTAATTGTTTGAGCCCCTGTTCAGACGGGGAACGGGCCATTCGCTCTCTCTGATGAGTCCGCCAAAAAAAAAAAATCTGATTTCAAACTTTTCAGATTTTCAAAAAAAAATCTTCTTTCTTTTGGATCCAAATTTGAGAAATTTTGGTTTTCTTTTCCTTTCTGACTTAGGGCTCGCAGAAATTGTTTGAGCCCCTGTTTAGACTGGGAACGGACCATTCGCTCTCTCTGATGAGTCCATAAAAAAAAACGGGGAAGCATTTGAGAACACGAAAGTTTTATCGATTGCGTTCTTTAATCGACGTTGATCTAAGAAAAGCCTTGTCCAGAGTGTGGAGACAGCTAGGCTGTTCTAGGTAAGGGTCCTCCAAACGGGTTCATTAAGTAATCCTACCCTTACCTGGGGGCTGATCTATCAACATTGGTTTCATAAGAACGAATCGTGAGAACTCGATGTATTCTCAAACCCTAAAAAAAAAATTCGTCGATTTTTGGTTCAAATTTGAGAAATCTTGATCTCTTCCTTTCCAGACTCTGTGCTCGCAGAAATATTGAGCACGTGTTTGGATTGGAACATCATTTGCTCTCCAAAAATCTTCAAAAAAAAAAAAAAAAAAACAAAAAAAAACTTTTGTCACGTTTGGGTTCAAAGTCGAGAAATCTTGACCTCTTCCACCTCGGATTACTGTGCTCGCAGAAATGTTGAGCACGTGTTTGGGTTGGAACGTCATTTGCTCTCTTTGATGAATCTGATCCTGACTTTTCAAAAAAAAAAAAAAAAAACTTCCGTCATTGTTGGGTCCAGATTCAAGAAATTCTGGTTATTTCCCTTTCGGACTCTGTGCTCGCAGAAATGTTGAGCACGTGTTTGGATTGGAACATCATTTGCTCTCCAAAAATCTTCAAAAAAAAAAAAAAAAAACAAAAAAAAAACTTCTGTCACGTTTGGGTTCAAAGTCGAGAAATCTTGACCTCTTCCACCTCGGATTACTGTGCTCGCAGAAATGTTGAGCACGTGTTTGGGTTGGAACGTCATTTGCTCTCTTTGATGAATCTGATCCTGACTTAAAAAAAAAAAAAAAAAAAAAAACTTCCGTCATTGTTGGGTCCAGATTCGAGAAATTCTGGTTATTTCCCTTTCGGACTCTGTGCTCGCAGAAATGTTGAGCACGTTTTCGGATCGGAGTGCCATTTGCTCTCCTTTATGAACCCAACCTTGACCTTTCAAAAATCCCATCTCGTGTCCATTTCAAGGATGCGATTTACAACATCTGTGCCTAGCGGTGCTAATGCGCCCTCTTGGGTCTACTGTATTCGCGACCGATACATTTGTACTCCCAACCTTATATCATTTTACCTCGAGTGAGCTTCGCTCCTCGGTAATCTGAATTAAGGTTCACAATTGCTTCTAGCAGTCACTGGAACGCTCACTCTGAGTCTTTCATACTTGAGTTTAAAACAATTGTACACTCTATGGCTTTTTGCCTTCTTCATCTTGCTTGGGCCGGGCCTTGTCCCCTCGAGCAAATTGAAAAGAAAAAACCATAGTTTAATTCCATTTATGATCACCACATTCTTGTGATTACTAATGGATCCGGTCTTGTTTCAGAAAGGTTTTTCAAAAACTAACAATGGCAGCTTCGCTGACAATCACCTTCGATGAGAACAAGTACCAGCTGATGCTTAAAGAGAAGCA
>QPKB01000003.1:34627467-34725225 GCA_003546025.1 Camphora micrantha | reverse complement strand
CGGCCCATGGTCGCCGGCGACCATGGAATTCCGGCGACCCAAAAGTCGCCGGAAACCCTTTTTCGGGTCCTTTTCGCGTTTCGAGTTGATTGGCCCCTGTGATTTTTCCAAAATCTGATTTTTCGTGCATGAAATCCGTCGATCTTCGTCAAACATCACGGATTCGACGCCGAAGTCATTGGATGATCATTAGATGCCTCGAATTCGCCAACCGGCCGACAAAGAAAGCACACTTTCTGCCCGCCCGATCGTGAAATCGACAGGACAGATGTTGCCGGCACGTTGACATTGATCAATGTCTAAAATTGCATCGCCATCCGACATCAAACAACATGTGGATCCACCGGCGGTCATCGCAAGAAGAATTCCAAAAGACGCGGCGCGGCCCGCGACTCTTCGAGCGACTTGGCGACCAATTAATGAAGTTAAATGACCCGTTTTATGACAAGTTAATGCGGTCATTAACTCATTATTTTGGACGGCCCAATCAAAAGCAAGCAAATGGGAGTTACAAGTCAAAGGATTTATGGCATTAAAGCCATGAAACTCCTCCCATGATGGGGATTAAAGGCAATTAAAAGCTCATTATTCTCCATCGGCCAATCAGATTCAAGGAAAAAGGAGTTACAAAACAAATGCTTTAAAACTTGTAACTCCTCCCATTATGAGTATTAATGCATTCAATGCTCATAAACCCTCCTAAATAGCTACCAAAGGCCTATAAATAGGAGGGCATTCCAAAGGGAAAAGGAGTGCTATCCGGATCTCTCGCTCCCCCGAAGAAGACAAAAAATCCAAGCCCTGCAACTCTGCTGCAAAGACCACCAAAAGGTGATTGAAGCACCCTTGGGGGGCCACCCCCCCAAGGACCTCCCTTCTTCTACCAACATGGCTAAAACGTGGCTTTTCAGCCCGTTTACTTAGCTTTTTATCGGATATAAGACCTTCTCTTGGTCTTTGTCCTTTAAAAATCTGAGGTTAGAAAGCCAAGCCAAGAATCCTTATTTGTTGAAGAAGCTCTACAGCGACCACCACTACAAGGTGACCAAAGACCCTTGGGGGGCCACCCACCCCCCAAGGTCCTCTCCTTCTGTCTCCATGGCTTAAACACGGCTTTTCAGTTGTCTACTTAGATTTTTATTGGATATAGGACCTCATCTTGGTCCTTATTCTCTAAAAATCTGAGGTTCAAGCCGAGATAAGAGAATCAAAAGCATCCTTTGCTATCATTTGAAGGATGACGGCAAAGTAGAAGCATGACTTGTGATTGCCATTCTGAACGAGTCACCGCAATCTCCTATCAAGTCAAATTCCCTTTTCTTTCTTCTCATTGTATTTGTATTTTTAAAAGAGACACAAAAAAAACAAAAAAACAAAAAAACAAAAGTCTTGTCTTTTCTTTTGATAAGAGTTCTAAATTGCCTTTCACGGCAAACAAATGAAAGTCGCCTTTCATGGCATCTAAATTCAAATTATGCATCTTTTCTTAACACATGTGCAATGGAAGTTAGAAAAAAGTTAATTTTCTTTTCTACTTGTGAAGGTGGATCTACGGACCAACGCATATTATTTCTAAATAGAAAATTTGGCATACCCGTACACAAAAAAATTGATGTTCGCACGTCCATGGTCCCGAAAGGGTTGGACCCCACGGATTCTCACATCCGCTGACCACGGTAGTCCCGCAAACGAATTTGCGAGCCATCAAACATGTGGTTCAAAAAAATTAGTGACTTCATGAAGTCCTAGGTTGGGTCCCATGTGTAGCCACTTTTTGGAAAGTTTTTTGGAGATGAAGTCCCAAGATAGATTTTCTTTTCTTTCTTTGAAATTTGAAAAGTTGCCAAAATAGGAGGGAATATCCAACCTATTTATTTCTTTTCCTTTTTCTTCTTTCTTTTCTCTTCACTTTTATTCTCTTGTCGCTTTTTCTTCAAGGCCTTCATTGCTTTCTTCTTGGTTTTGTACAATGAGGGAATGTATTATCATAATACATAGGGGACGCTTCTCCTTCGAAGGACCTCAAGAGCAAGGGTTTTCTTCTTCCTCAAGAAAGGATCATCTCCTTCCTTAGCTTTTCATCCATCATCAATGCTTCAAGTGAGTTTTCTTCCAAAACCCCATGTAGGCTAGGGTTTTTTCATTTCTATTATTTCTTCTTTTTTTTCTCTATTTCTATCTCTTTCTCTTTTTCTTCTTTCTTTTTATTCCCTCTTCCATTCCTTCTCTTCTTTCTTTTTTCACATGGCTAAACAACCATGGCTGATGGGTCAAGTTCCTACGGCCATGACTGTACGGCTATACAGTCATGGCCCATTGGCCATGGCAATGAGGGCACTTTTTCATTTTTCATTTTTTTTTCTTTTTTCTAATGATGTTTTTTGTCACAATGTATTATGAGAACGATAGTTTTATGAAAAAAACATGCACATGCAATTTTTTTTATTTTTTCTTTTTGAATTAAATCAAGAAAAAAGGGTCATGGCTCAAGGTTCAATCAATTTGAATCTTCATTTAAATAAAATTTGATTGATTCTAATCAAATTTGGGTTGGAACTAGTCAGATTTTGGAATAGACTCGCTGATTTCTAAAGCATGAGTTTTATGAGGTACATGGTGTTAGATTGTATATCCTCAATCCAGTGGGTGATCCGAATAAATTGTTTTGTTTCATTAATTACTTTATATTCTCACGCTTGTGATGAATGGTATTCTTCTATATGTTTGCACATAATCAATACAAAATGATGTGATTGTTCATGAGATGAATCGAAGCCTACAAGTATATTAGATGTAATCCATGTGTGGATGAGATTCACATACAGGAGACATGGATCACAAATCTTATACTTAAAGTATTTTTATAACCAATAATGAGGTTGGGCATCTCATCAGATTAAGGTTGTAACACTGTGATCACTATGAGACTCTGGATCATTGTGCTGGTACATTGGATGTACAGAATGACCATGAGTAGCACCTTATGCAAATTTGCCTTTGATTTAAGAATTGCTCCCATAATTCCTAAGAAATAGGCTCTTAATCCTAAGAAATTAATGGACTCAAGTTTCTTCTACGCATTTACTTTGAGTCATCAATGAGTAGGAAACGGAAAAGCAATTGGATAAAAGTATTAAGACTCTTCGATCAAATCAAGGAGGCGACACTTGTCAGGAAACGGGATTCTATCCCAGTTGTCTGCTCCTAGAATGCCTCAACATAATGGAGTAACAGAAAGAAGGAACCAAACTCGTTTAGATATGGTTAGGTCTATGTTAAGCTTTTCAGGATTACCCATATCCTTTTGGGGGTATTCCTTAGATACTGCAACATATATACTAAACCTCATACCATCTAAGTCTGTACCTAAGACTCCCCAGAAGTTGTGGTCTGGCCGCAAGCCTAGTCTAAAACATTTACATATTTGGGGTTGTCCAGCACATGTGCTGAAGGTAAAGGCAGATTAGCTGGAACCGAAGTCGGAAGTATGCACTTTTATTAGATATCCTAGATGAACTAAATGTTGGTTATTCTATAATCCCAGACAGGAGAAAGTGCTTATTAGAACCAATGCAGTTTTTCTGGAAGAAGATTATATAATTGACCAAAAAGCATTAAAACAAGTTATCTTGGAAGAGATTCAAGAACAATCAATTCTAAATCAAGAAAAAACCGAACTTAAGGAAATCCAACCGTTACCGAAACCAGAAATTACACCGGAGCCTCATCGTAGTGGGAGGAATGTTAGGCCACTTAACAAGTTTACGTTATTGGGAGAGTCTTATGAGGCAATCAAGGAGGAACATGAGCAAGATCCATGTAACTATGATGAAGCAATGAATGACAAGGATTCGGGACGTTAGCAAGATGCTATGAATGCTGAGATGGAGTCCTTGTACTCTAATCAAGTTTGGACACTTGTGGATTTGCCTGCCAATATTAAACCTATTGGATCAAAGTTGGTCTACAAGAGAAAAAGAGGACTGGGTAGAAGAGTTGAGACCTTTAAGGCCATGCTTGTTGCGAAAGAGTCTATTCAAAAGAGGGAATCAATTATGAGAAAACTTTTTCGCCGGTAGCCATGCTCAAGTCTATCCGAATACTCTTATCCATTGCGACTCATCTCGATTACGAGATTTGGAAAATGGATGTCAAGACGACATTTCTTAATGGCCATCTTGAAGAAGACATCCATATGACACAGTCAAATGGTTTTGTAGCAAAAAACGAAGAGCAAAGAGTTTGCAAACTATAGAAGTCCATTTGTGGACTAAAGCAGGCATCTCGGAGCTGGAATATCCGTTTTGACCGGGCATCATAGATACCAGAAATATAGGATGAGTAGGTTATCTCAAACGGCGTATCTAGATATAGTTTTGGTACGGTTTGCTATGCAAAACTCCAAGAATGGTATCATACCTTTTAGGCATGGAATGCACCTTTCTAAGATCAGTGTCCCAAAACCACTGAAGAAAAGGAGCATATGACAGTGGTACCAAATGGTTAGGCCGTTGGCAGCCTCATGTATATTATGCTTTGTACTAGACTAGATATATATCTGTCACATAGTGGGCATAGTCAGCAGATATCAATCAAACCCGAGTCCTGATCATTGGACTGTTGTGAAGTGTATTATCAAATGCTTGAGAAGGACTAGAGATTACATGTTAATTTACAGCAATGATTATCTAATTCCAGTTGGATACATGGATTCTAACTTCATGTCAGATAAGGATTTCAGAAAGTCTACCTCTAGATATATGTTTATGCTTGGCGGTAGAGCCATCAGCTGGAGGAGTTTCAAATAGGATTGTACTGCTGATTCCACCTCAGAGGCTGAGTATGTAGTAGCTTATGAAGCAGCTAAAGAAGTAGTATGGATCAAAAGATTCCTTCTGGAACTTGGAGTGGTACCATTTGAAAGTCTGGCATCCGAACCCTAGAGGGGAGTGAATAGGGTGAGCTTGAATTTAGTGACCAATTATGCCAAATTTTAACTTCTTTAAATCAATTAGTCACTAGTGATGATTATGCAACTAAGTGCGGAAGCTAACGAAAACAATCACCACAAATAAAAAACCATTACACAAAGATTTAGTGGTTCGGCCTCAATGCCTACATCCACTACCGGCTTGTATACTTCCTACACGCCACCGGATTTCCACTATATATGCTTTTCAATAGGCTAAGAAATAACCTTTACATTATACTTTCCAAGGCTAAATAATAACCTCTTGGGTTATATGGTTCACCCCTAACCTTTACACATATGCTTTTCTAAGGCTAAGTAATAACCTATGCAACCAAAAGGTTGACTCTCTATAAGCAGTGTCTAGAATACACTATACTATATGAATGCAAAGATGAATGCTCTATGTGTATGTAAGAGAACTTCAATCAAGTTGAAAATGATGGCTCAATGAAACTTTTGAGAGCTTAAATCACAAATGCCTTGATTGAAGTGAAATGCCACTACAACAAATGGGATTTTCAACGACGGAAATATTTGCGACGCAACCCAAAGCGTCGCACAAAATAATGTTTTTGCAACGTAACATTAGACCCTTCGCAACAAGTTAAGTATTTGCGACACACACCTTGATGCGTCGCAAATAGATACTTTCTGCAATGAATATAGTGCGTCGCAAACAAATGCGTCAAAAAATCATTGGTGCCAAATGGTGGGAAAATTATTTGCGACGCTAGATACACATTTGCGACACAATCAGCTGTTGTAAATAAGGGCCTCTATTTGCGACGCCATCCTTGCGTTGCAAATAATTGATACTGAGCTATATGTAGTAAAAAAGTTAGGATTTTTTGCAACAGTTTCCTTTTTGCATCGCACATAATATCTTATTCGCGATGCTGATGTCTTTAGGTCGCAAATAAGAATTATTAGCGACCTCCTTCATATGGTGTCATAAAAATTTTAAGATAAAAAAGAACTAATTTCTTCCCCGGCCAGCCATCATTATGGAAAAAAATTATACATTTATTTGGGACGCAATTTGAATGTCGCAAATAATATTTAGTTGCGACAGTATACCTACTGCGCCACAGATAATGAACTTGTTTGCAACGTAATTTATTTGCGTCGTAGACAATAGTTTTATTAGCGACGTTATTTGATAGCGTTGTAGTTTCCATTAGTTTCGTTGCCCGCTTTTTTTTTTTTAATCGATCCCGCCTTAACAACAGTGATTTATAAACGCTCGCGCGCCTCTCTATTCTTCCCTCCATCTTTGCGCTTCACTCTGTCTTTCTGCCCTAAATCCAAACAGGCATGATCCCGTCGACGATCCTCTAGAAGACGATAGAGAAATTCGTCTCAATCTCCTCTCTCTTTGCCTCCCTCTCTGCGCTTCAATCTCTGTCTATCTCTCTACCATAAATCCAAACCAAAACCAAGATCCCATCGACGATCCAATAGAGAAATCCGTCCCAGTCTCCTCCGAGGTATTTATATACATTCGTTCTAAATCTCTAGGGTTCTTATCTCCCATACATCCAGACGTGTCCTAACTTTCAATTTCATTCTACTATGTGCGCCTATCTTCTTCAGGCCTTCTTTGCCATCGTTTCTGGTTTTGGGACTAGCGGAGGAATCTTCATTCGATTTCTTCTTCAAAGCAGCGGTGATTGAAGAGGTTCGATCTCTTCCTCTTCTTCTTTTGGTTCAGAATTTGAGCAATGGAGATCTTGATTTCAATTTTTTTTTTTTTTTTTACCTTTTGAACTTTGGATTGTTTACTCTAAATTTGGGCAATGGAGATCTTGATTTGTTTGTTTTTGCAGGGTATAAGTGGGGTTTATGAATTGATTTGGATCAAATGTGGTGGGTCTTTTTTAATTTATTTAATGATTTTGCGTTTTTTGTTGGGTATTAGGAATTTAGTTTTTTTGGGGTATTTCAGTGTGGGTGTTTGGCTTTTTGGAGACTGCTTAGTGTTATTTTTTGCTTCATATATATGTTGATTTTGATAGGATTGATAATTATTGTGGGTTTGGGCAGTTTTTATACCGTTCTAGGAGTTTTTGGATTGGGATTTAGTACTTATTCTCTTTATTGCTTGTAAGTGTTGGAAATATGTTTGTCTTGTTTTTTTTATATATTATTATTAAGGATTTCAATTGGAGTTGGGTTTTGGTTGTGTGTGTGTGTGTTTTTCCCCACTTTTCTATTAGTTGGATGTATGGAGATTTGGTTGGTGTGATGGTATCAGAGAGAGAGAGTGTGTTTTGTGGTGATCTGTGTCTGTTTTTACTAAGGATGCTGGTTCTTTAACTGTTTTTATGAAGTGAGGTTTATTTATAATTGTTTTCTTTTCTATTGAATGATTGTCACTGTTTACTCTTGTGTTCTTATTTTTCTTTTACCATACATTGATTCTTTGTAGATCTTTCAAAAAGGTAAATTTTTTTTTTTCATTCTTTATTTATTTCTGTAGGATTATTAGTCAGATGGTTGGGATGAGATGGATTTCACTTTTTGTTTTTGCCTCTGATTTTGGGGAGATAAAATATAAGTTATGATGTCCTCACATGATTTTGTTCCTGAAATTCATTCCTTTGGGACAGTGGTTCTACTTCATGATAACATGGTTTCATGTTGATTCAATCAGTGGTTCTTTTTTTTGGTTTGGAAAATTAAGGGGAGATTTATTTTTCTTTCCCTCTCTACTTCTCTCTTTGCTGTGTTCTTAAGTCAATAACATATGATTTTGTCAGATAACAGCATGACAATAACAGCAACCCCACGTGTAGTTGACAATGAATGAACAGTAAAAGCCAAAGCCGTAATTTGAGAAACCATAAAGCCATAAAACAATCTGGAGAATATCAACCTAGTGGTCTAATTCAAAACATACAACATAAAATACCCTCTGGTTTAATTGGATGATGAACGGGTGTTCTGTGACCATCTTCAGGCCCCTCTGACTCAGGTTCTTCAACTCCCATTTTGGCCTTTCCTAAAAGCACCTTTATCATATATTCTGAAAGCCAATAACCTCAAAAGATGCCTTCAACTGCATAATCAAGTAAGCCCAATCACATAATAAGCACCATCACATGCGCAATTGCAAATCAGAAAATGCCAAATTAGTCATTTTTAAAAACTCGTCATAAAACCAAGTAACTGAAACAGAAATAAATCACCCAATAACAGTTTCATCACAAGTTCAGCAGAAATCACATCCTTAAAACATCATGGAAACTGAAAACTAGAAGAAGAATCTCATTCATCACAAGTTCAACCGAACAATATTAATCAGAATCATCATTTAAGTTGAAAATAGAAGTATTTTAATCACTCCAAGCTGCACCTTCATCAAATAATCTGAGGAAAGAACAAGAAAACCTTAAAACTCAAAACCAATGGAAAAATAAAGTTCCCAGTTACTTAACAAAAATACTCAAAATAATCACAGTACACCACAATTGAAAATCAAAGAACTTCAGTCATCCATGAAGCACCCTTCATCACAACATTCACAAAAGCCAAATACCCAGAGCACAAGCAGAACTTACAAGTCAAAGGGTAATTTAATCAAAGTAGCAACTTTATCATGAATTCTCCAAACCCCAAATCATCAAAACACAACAACCAAGAGAATCAAAGAAAAACTCCTTTAAAAAAAAACAATGTAAGCATATATTCTGTATAACCAAAACCATCAACCCCCACTTTCCCCACCAAAAAGAAAAGCAAAAAAACAAAGAAGAAAGAAAAATCATAAAGGAAAAAAAATCCACAGACAATAGAAATGCCTGTTCACAAGTTCTTTAAAACCCAAATCCTAAAATCAATGCTAGAACTGAAAAATAAATAAATCAAAGAACTTTAATTCATCCAAAGAAAGACTGTACTTTTTACTACAACTTCTACAGAGTACAGACAATCTGCAAAACCAAAGAGTTTCAGAATCCAAAACCCAAAGAAGAACACAGCAACTAAGTAAAGATATTGCATTTACCAAACACCCAAAGAAACAAAGCACTCACTCCAATCACAAGAGCTCACAGCAGACGAAAAATCAAAGAGAAATGATGAGAACCTACTTAGTAAAACACCCGACATAGTTGAAATGATGTGGAAGTTTCCTCTAATATCTTCCAGATGTTGGTGTTTTCGGCCTATTGTATCCCACAATTATGGCACTATTAGATTGATTGATTTTCATTCGATAAAATCACATGGTCTGTCATTTGAATAATATAAGTTTGGAAAGATGAATGGGCCAGAGACCTGCACACTTTAGGTCCTTCTCATGGGTTCTTTTTGGTTGAACGGTTTGGATTGAAAAGACGTATTCCGCCGTTGGACACAGATTGTTTATCTAGAATTCCGAAACATGGGCCACCAGATGGCCACAACATCAGGCAACATGATAGTGAAGTTCATATTGATTAATGTACTGGGTCTCACATTCCCATTTTGCTACTCCAGAGTTCTTAAAATAGTGAGACATTGTTATCAAGGATTTAGAGGGCAAGACTATGGTGATGCCCATCTTAATCAATAGACTCGGTGTCACACTCATCACAGGCAAAACACCTTGCTCAACGTTTCTCAAGACTGAGAGGCTTGTATTATAAGGCATGACTTAAGATGTGGTTCTTGATACTAAGACGTGTTTTTCAAACGTTTCAAATGGGTGAAATGTTAAGAGGCATGTATTATGAGGCATAGTAAAAAGGTAATTTGTTTTATGCTATTTGGGAATACTTCTAATGGACATTTTAGTGTCAGTAACAACATAAATTAGTGGTAGGGAATCAAGTAATTTCTCATCAATATATAATACTTATATTTGTTCTTCTTGTGGTAGGGAGTTAAATATGGATAAAAGTTGGATGCAGCTTCGGGGTAGGCATTTACCTGCTTACATGAAATGAGTTAAAGACTTTATTGAGTATGCACGTGAATATGCGGATAAAGGCAATAGGATAAAATGTCCATGTAACAAGTGCAACAATAGATATTTCAAACCCATTAATATGATTAAAGCACATTTAGAGGAAAATGGAATCGATAAGACTTATACCCGGTGGGTATTTCATGGCGAAGATTTTGAAGAGATGAGTGAGGATGAAGACAATGATGGTGATGGTGGTGTAGAGCAACGTTGTGATGGGTTGCAGGAAATGTTAGCAGACGTATGTGCGGGAAGGTATGAGATGAATATTAATTTGGAAAATAATCCACAAGGGGAAGCATCTAGTAGTCATGGTCCTAGTGCAGCATATGAGGATCCAGAACCATCTGATGCGATCTCAAATGACTTGGTTCCACAACCATTTGATTTGATGTTAAATGATTTGCACCTTCCACTATATCCAGGGTGTGAGAAGTTTTCAAAATTGGAATTCCTTGTGAAGTTGATGCATCTAAAAATAATCAACCGTTGGAGTAACAAATCATTTGATATGAATCTTCAATTGATTAAAGCGGCATTGCCTACTGGTGAGACTCTTCCCAAGTCATATTATGAGGCTAAGAAGTATATGCGGGACTTGGGTCTTGGCTACGTTCCTATACATGCATGCAAATATGATTGTGCACTCTTTTGGAGGGAGCATGAACATAAAACTAATTGTCCAGAATGTGGTGAGCCGAGGTATAAACTTAATGAAGGTAAGGGTAAGAAGATTCCTCAAAAAAATTTACGGTATTTTCCGTTGAAGCCTAGACTGCAGAGGTTGTTTATATCAAGAAAGACGGCTGAAGATATGAGATGGCACAAGGAAAAGCGAGTTGGGGAGGATAATGTATATAGGCATCCGACAGATAGTCAAGAATGGGAGGAATTTGACAAGGGCTATCCGTGGTTTGCGAAAGATCCTCGTAATGTCCGTCTTGGCCTCGCGAGCGACGGGTTCAATCCCTTTGGGGACATGAGCACTTCCTATAGCATGTGGCCTGTCATGCTTATCCCATATAATTTGCCACCTTCGAAATGTATGAAAGAACCCTTCCTTTTCATGTCATTACTTATTCCTGGACCAAAAGCACCCGGAAATGACATCGATGTGTACCTAGTACCATTGATAGATGAATTGAAGGAACTATGGGAAAATGGCGTAGAGACTTTTGATATAGTGACAAGAAAGAAATTCAATTTGCATGCAGCACTTTTATGGACTATTAATGATTTTCCTGCGTATGGAAACTTGTCTGGTTGGAGTACGAAGGGGTACATGGCATGTCCAATTTGCAACAAGGATGCATGTTCAATGTATTTGAAGCATGGACGAAAGCTATGTTTCATGTGCCGCCCAGGCATGCTTGGCGAAGCCATTACAAGGATCACTTTGATGGTAATATTGAGCGCCAGTCGAAACCTAAGAAGTTATCTGGGGATGAAGTTGTCGCACAATTAGAATGTGTCCAACCTAACAAATTTGGCAAGGCACCAAACAATAAGAAGAGGAAACGCACTGAAATGGAGTTGAATTGGACAAAGAATAGCATATTTTTTGAATTATCGTATTGGCGAGCACTAAGGCTTCGTCATAATTTGGATGTGATGCACATAGAAAAAAACATCTGTGATAATGTGTTAGGAACATTGTTGAATCTAGATGGGAAAACAAAAGACACCGTGAAAGCTCGCATGGATTTAGAGGCAATGGGTATACGAAAGGAATTACACTTAATCCCGCACAGTGATAAAGTAATGGTGCCACCTGCATGCTATACACTTTTTGGTGCAGATAAAAAGAGTTTTTGTGAATGGTTTAAATCGGTTAAGTTGCCAGACGGATATGCATCTAATATATCTCGATGTGTGAACACTACAGATGGTAAAATATCAGGATTGAAAAGTCATGACTGTCACGTCCTTTTACAACGGCTTCTCCCGGTTGTAATACGTGGATATTTGAATGATGATGTTTGTATCCCATTGATTGAGTTGGGTATTTTTTTTAACGAGTTGTGTAGTAAGACATTAAAGTTGCATGTGTTAGAGAAGATGGAAAGGGACATTGCCATAATACTTTGTAAGCTGGAACGAATATTTCCACCGGCATTCTTTGATGTCATGGTTCACTTAGCAGTTCATTTGCCATATGAAGCGAAAATTGGTGGACCTGTTCAATACCGATGGATGTATCCTATTGAAAGGTGATGTGTATAAGTTATTCATTTTTATATGATGTTTTTATGAATGTAATTTCTTAATTTATTATTTAGTAACTATAAAATTATAAACAGATTCTTCCACACTCTAAAGCAATATGTGCGCAACAAAGCACGTCCAGAAGGCTCAATTGCAGAATCATATATTGACGGTGAATGCCTCTCATTTTGTTCTATGTATCTTGAAGGAATAGAAACAAAAATCAACCGTGAAGAACGAAATTATGATGGAGGTCAGGGGCAATCATACGAAGGGCTTCATGTTTTTGGACAAATTGTTCGGCCATTAGGATCTGGATCATATGGGATATTGGATGTAGTGGAGTATAACAAAATTCGATATTACGTGCTAAATAATTCCGAGGAAATTGCGTCATATCGTGAGTACGTGAACTATGTACCTATAAAATAATTGCATATGAAGTATTGGTATATTAAATCTTTCATTCGTATTATAATGGCATATACTTCTTATATAGGGAGCACAAGTCACAGCTTCAAGGGGAAAGCATACACAATGTCCAACAGAGACATCAAAGCCCATTTGCTAAATGGTTTCAAAAACGTGTAAGTGTTCATACATATAAGGTGCTTAAATTATATGTAATTCAAAATATTTATTGACTTTTAGACGTGTGTGTCGTACACTTTTTTATAAATAGATGCAACTATTGCGCCAACAGAAATCACCCGAAGCTACTGATGATTTATATTCATTAGGATGTGGTCCTGATAAGCGAGTGACACAGTACGCTGGCTGCATCGTTAATGGGATTAGGTTTCACTCAAAGGAACGTGAAAGGCATCGTCGAACTCAAAATAGTGGTGTTGTTGTGAAAGTGTATGAAGGTGATAAGGAGATCCAATATTATGGTGTATTAACAAACATTATTCAATTGGATTACTGCTTTAAAAAACGAGTTATATTGTTCAAGTGTGACTGGTGGGATGTTGGTAATAAAAAGACAGGAATTCATATAGACGCATACTTCACTAGTGTTAATGTATCTCGAACGTGCTATAAAGATGATCCTTATGTGCTAGCGTCTCAAGCCAGACAAGTCTTTTATCTCAAGGACGCCAAACTTAAAGGTGATTGGCAAGTTGTCCAAATGATAAAGCCGAGAAATGTCTATGATGTTTTAGAGGTTGAGGAGGAAGAGCAAGATTCGATTGGGGGTGATGCATTCCAACAAGAGGAACATTTAGAAGTTGACAGTATTGTTCGACATCATCAAACTCCTGATGTCATGGATAATGAAGAAAATAATGAGGAAATTGAACCATTGTCTCTAAATAGGACGGATGTTGATACATATGAAGTTGATGCTAATGTTGTGGTAATGAACGTGGAGTCAGATCAGACAGATGACGGATTCATTAATGATGACGAAAGTGATGCAGAAGACGATACTTGGATGGACTATTGTACTGATGAAGAAGAGCAAATGCCGACGGACGATGATACGGATATAGATTCTTAATTTTTATTTTATTTATTTTATTTTCTACAATAAAGCATTATGACGCTTTCTTGTAATTTCACAAGATAAAAATGTTCAAGGGGTGAAAAAATAATAGTAATAAAATATTGTGAATTATCAAGACTCTTGATATCAGGAACCATGTCAAATAGGCTTGACCACCTCTTCCTTCTGCATGAATTTTTATGTTAGATGAAATACTTCTGAGGACCTTTTGTCTGCTCACCCTTTTAATGAAAATTCTATCAGTTATGAGGTATTTGACTACTGGGTTCCTGTGTTACTGTTTTATTTATTTTTTCATGAAATGGATTATTTATTTTTTCATTGAGGTTTCTGTATGATTCACGTTTTGCTGTTGTTCCATCATACTCTTCAATCCTGTGAATTTCAATCCCTGCAACTCATTGTCTACCTAAATTTGGGATCTGGTTTGATTTAGATTGGTGTAGAATACTTCAGAACTGTCTCAAGAACTCTGTTTTGACTGATTCTGGGAGCAGAGCCATCTCATCTTTTTTATTTTTTCCATTTTTTACTGGGTGTGCTGAGATCATATGAGACATTAAATCAAGAATGCACATCATTTTCTTTTGCAATCTTTACAACACGCTTTAGCACTCAATTCCTTGGTGCAGCAGTCATGCACCGAAGGCACCAGTATATTCAGGAAAGCACTTGCAGCATGCACTAATCTATGATACATAGAGAAGATGGTTTAGGCAGATCAGTGGACAACCCACTACACATTTTTCACTCTGTTTTGTCTCTCTGCTGCTTAGTGGAGCTGTGCTTTTGCTGCCTCTGCAGTGCCTTCTATTTTTTCTCTTGCTGTTCATCTGCAGTGCCTTCTATTATATACAGTGTATTACATATACACATATAATCCATGACCCTTTTTATCCTGGCATGCCCATGTTTGGTTTAAATATGAAACTAGTACCTGAACAACACAATTCTTGAAACTTTTTTTTTTTGCTTGGCCAGACAATTTCTGTTCTAATGTTCATGAATATGTGCTTGCGGAGCTTCATACAAATCATATGCTTACTAACAAATCACAACCCACCCATTTCAATCCTGAAATTTATCCAGTAGATGGCATCTTGCATATTCAGTTTCAGAGCTGCCCAGAGGATTGTTTAGCATACTGCTAAAGTATAATTTTTATTAAAACACTACACAGCAAAGAACATCAGAACCAGAAAAGGGAAGCTTCAAATCTACTGCACTCAAAGCACTACACACTGCAAAGCAGCACACTAAACGGCTCCAACCCACCTCAAAACTCCACACACCACTGCACTGCAAAGAGCAAAACACAGAATTCAGCAAAGCAGGCACAAAACCGCATTGCTCTGCACTACACAGAGCAAGCATGGGAAACTACAAACAAAGCAAAGGGAAAACCCCACTACTGAGCAAAGCAGAGCACACCTCAAAACACTGATTGTTTTTTATTTGCTATACAACCATCTGATTGTTTTTTATTTGTTTATACTTTATACACTCGAAATTAAATCCCAAATAAACTAGCACATAACTTTTAGATGAAGCATGAATAAAGGCATAAAAAAAATCTAACACCCAAATCTTCCCATAAGTTGAGTTTTTGCAATGTATGAATCAGAACTTCCAAACAGAGATAATGCCTAATTCATCATTAAAAACTCAACTAATTGTGCATCAATTAATACTTAAAAAAAATCCCTAGCTGCACTGATTAATCTTTCAAAATAGTATTTATAAACTCAAGTTATACATAGAAGTCATATCCGCAAGTAGTTAAAAGGGGTGAAACTCAGCAGTGGGGTTGACTAGTTTGAATGAAACTCATCTTATATCAGGTTTGCTTTATATTTCTATATGTTTTTTATTTTTTACATAATTGCAACTTGCAACTCCTAATCTTTCAAACGGTGGGACTTTACAGATTTTCACTAGAAATATTTCTATGTACTTTTGTTTCTAGTTATGATAACAGGAAGGATGCAAACGACAACACATGAACGGGATGCTTCAATATTTGATTCGACGATTGAGCCAGAGGCACATAGCATTAGTAAGATCAATACTATTAGTTATATTTTTTTAAAATTATTAAATGTCGTGTATTTTTTTTAATGATTTTCTTTTTCCTTTTTAGCTTCGACCTCCACTAGAAGAGGACGTGGGAGGTCAAAAAATATCTCCCTTACCAAGCTTATTAAGGATACAGGTCAAAAGCTAAGGATTGAAATCCCTGAAGGGCTGTCTAGACCAGTTGGAAAGTATGCAAAGGAATTTAAGACTGAAGTTGGGATAATTTGTCGAACGTATCCTCCTCTTGCATGTTACACCTGGCCAACAGTTAAACAGGAACATAGGCAAATATTTTATGATCGCATTTTGGTAATTCCCTCAGTCCTCAAATTTTTTATTTTTTGCTTTTATTTTGCATACTAAGTTATTTGAAAGTTGGATGCAAAATTAAGTAATCTCTTTCCTGTAAAATATACCTGACAAATTTATTATGAATGCATCTTATTTGTAGGACAAATTTGATATAGATCTTCATAATCCACGATTGAAAAAAGCTATTAACAGTTATTTAGCATCCACATTCAAGAACTATAGGAACATATTGCACTCACATTATAAGAGGGTTGGCAATCACCGGGAGGCATGCCAAAAACCTTATGAGGGTGTGTCACAAGAAGATTGGGAGCTGTGCTGCAATAGGTTTTGTTCAGAAGAATTTCAGGTGAAATTTTATTTTATTTGAAACTGCATTACCTACATAGAAATTATTTTTTTTAGAAAATCTTGAAGGCATTTCTAATTCTCTAACTTAAATGCAGAAAGTTAGTAAAAAGAATTCTGAAAACCGAATGCTACTTAAAGTGAACCATTGTGCGGGTTCAAAATCATTTGTCGAGTATCTTCATGAGACGGTATTAGTAGTTCTAATATTTTAATTAGTATTGATTTATTAACTTCTTTTTTAAATTTAATATTGTGTTTGAATTTATGCAGCGTGATGCTCCAATCGGTAGGATAGAATTGTGGCATAAGACACACTATAGTCAAGATAAGGGTTGGTCTACTCCCGAGTGTCAGATGCTCTATGTAAGGACACTTTTTATAAAGTTTCGTCTAATTACTTATTTATTTTGTTCTTCAGTTTTTCTATTCATGTGTAAATATTTATGTGAATTTTTTTCTTTTGTAGGAGAAAATGATTACACTACAGTCGCAGCCCACAGAAGATGATTCTCCCCCATTGACAGATGATGAGATATGCAGACAAGTGTTGGGTACAAGGCCTGGATATGTCCGAGGTCTTGGGCATGGCTTCATGGCCCCTCCATCCTCTTCAACAGGCCTTTACAATAGTCAACGGGTGGAAGAGCTTACTAAGAGGGCCACGGCAGCTGAAAGACAATCTCAAGAGTTGGATGAGCAGTTGCAGCGGATGGAAGCTCAGATGGAGTCTCAGAGGCAACAAATGGAGGCTCAGATGGAGGTTCAGATGGCGGGTCAAAAACAACAAATGGAGGCTCAGATGGATGATATGAGATCCTGGCAAAAGAATATGGAGACTATGATGCAATCTATAATGGCGCAAAAGATGGGCACTCCTCCATGGTAAAACATTTATTCATTACTTCTATACATCATTAGGTGCATGTTTAGATCAAATAGAAGGCAAATAAAAATGGATAAAATTTCATCATAAATTCTGAGATATAAGGTGCTTCATTTTCTTATTTGCAGTTACCATGTTGAATCTCTCTTCACAAATGTCACAAGCCGAATTCTAACAAAACACTCATCCAAGGAAGTCTCCATTTGATGCAAATTTGTGTAACTGCCCATTTCCTTGTGATCAAATGACTCCCATCTGATACATTCCCTTTAGTCCGATAATTAAGCCAATTCTAGCCATTGGTTAAAATAGGAAGAAAAGCATGGTTGATTTATTAATATCTAAACCAGACATCCCATCATCATTTCATAGCTTCCAGGATTTCTAGTACAAAACCATTTTTCAATGAAATCATGCTTATAGCAAGAGACCCTTTACCTCATCTAAGGAAAGCTTCCCATCTGATGGATTACTTTCCTAGGATTTCTAGTAGAAAACCATTCTTCTTCTTTAAAGCTAAATAACGTTAGAAGAAAACTCTAAATTCTCAAACTCTCATTGAGCCACGTCAGTATGTCTGTCCACATCAACAAGTTGCAACCATCTTCATCAAATGTAAGAAACGCCGTCTCCCTCACTCAATGCCTCTTATCAGCACAAAACCAACGACTTTCTCTCTCTCTCTCTCTCTCTCTCTCTCTCTCTCTCTCTCTCTCGCTTAAATGTCTCTCTTAATGTCAAAAATGCAAACCGCTCTTGAATGCCCTTTCTCCATCTCTCTTTCCAGTACTGGTGCCCTCACTCACACTTCTCTCCCATTGCTTCAACTTCTGATGTGTTGTCTTCCTCGTCTATCAAGGTACTTGTGCCTTTTGTTTTAGGAATTGAGACTTCCCAATGTTTCTTCTAACTTCCCAATTTTTGTTCAAACATGTGATAATATTGTTCTGTTTTATGAAATGGGTTTCAAATCTGATTTATGCATTATTCTTACTTATGAAAAAATGGGTTTCTGAGATGGGACTTCTATTGGTTTTTTTTATAGAAATGGGTGTCAACCATTTCCTGGTTATTTTCACTATTAAATTTGTGGCCAAATTTTGATTTGTTTAATGACTCTTTCATGTTTCTTCTGATATGGCATTTGATTGTTTTGTTTTAGGAAATAAGTTTTCTCAGCATTTGTTCCAACATGTGATGCTCCTGTTCTGGTCTAATCTAGTTTTTACATTATGTTTACTTATGAATTAATGGTTTTTTTTTATATGGGACTTCTTTTGATGTTATGCTCTTCTATAATTGTGACATTATGGTATTGGTTAGTTTGGTGCCTGGGACTTCTGATATAGCAATAGAGCCAGTGTAGAATTTCTATTAAAATTTAAATTTTAACCTCTTTTTTAATTATGGTAGATGCACAGGTTAATACTTTTGGCAATTTAATTAGGGGTACGCCTTTTGGGTTATTGAGTAAAATTAGTATTTGACATGGGCTAAACTAATCTTTAGGGTGCCTTGACTTTTTTATTCATTGTTATTTATTTTAGATATTAGTTTTAACTTATAAATTAATTTATGCAGAACTTAACCGCACACGAGGCTTTCTCAACTGCTTCATTTGGATGATATTTAACCTTGCATTGTAGGGGCTTTCATGCTAGCTAGTTTTTCAATGAAATCTTGCTTATAACAAGAGACCCTTTAGCCTACAAATGGGCCACATATGCTACATTTTAGCCTACAAATAGCTTTTTAATGAATCAACACTGCAATGGTCCACACAATTTGATCGGTGGACTCTTTTGAGTCTCATGACATGCATTTTGGGTTGGGCTATTAGTCATCCTTCGGAAATATATTTACCCTAATTTGGTATGGTGGGGCCACCATATGATATGTAATAAGAGGCATCTATCTTGTTTTATAGGTTTTAACATCTATCTTGTTGTATTTATTACAGATCGAAATGGGATATGAAGAGAAAATAAGAAGAAGCAACATTTTCTGGATCGGTTTGGATGGCGCAGATCAATTTGAGGATGCTACATTTTATCATGGAAATTGTTCGTTGTCTCTCCGTGATACATATCGAAGATCACCTTTCAGTCACCGTTTCTATGTTAAATTGAGACCAATTATTATATAGATTTATGTTCCACACAATTTTGTCTATATCTTCAGTAAGAATTTGTGATGAGGATATATAACTGTTTTATTGCACTCAAATTCAATTAATTCATTAAGTTTATTTTTTTACGTCGATGGAGTGTTATTTTCATACATGAATTGTTACTTAGAGATATAAGATTGTGATGATCTAATGATGACTTTGCATTAAAGATTTGTGAATGGATGATGAGATTATATTTGTATTGATTGGGTATCAAAACATGAAAATTAAATATTTTTTAGAAATATTAAAAAAATATTTTTTTGTTGAAAAATTATTATTTGCGGCGCTTTTATTACGTTGCAGATAACTCCATGGTAACAAGATGAAGATTATTTACGACACCACAAAAATGTTGCAAAAAATGATTATTTACAACTTTATAAGAGTGTCGCCCTTAATGATTTATTAACGACTTTTATGAATCGTCGCAGATATAAATTATTGGTGACGCAATTGTGCCGTCGCAAATAAATCATTATTTGCGACGCTGATAAGCCGTCACAATTGATACGTCATTAGCAACTCTTTGAAACCGTCGCAAATACTCTCTCCAATTGCCACGCTGCAGTTTTTAGTGTCGCTAATCTTTCTGCGACCCCATTATTTGCGACCCCTTTGCGACGCCAAGTTTTTTCCGTCGCAAATACTTATTGCGACGTTTTTTGTGTTATCTGCGACGCTTTTGTCGCGTCGCAAAAAACCAAAATTGTAGTAGTGTGCTAATCACATGTATAAAAATAACTGTTGATGATATGACAATCAGTGGCTAACAAGTAGTATGAAACTTTTAAAACTAAACATGTGATGCACGAGCATAGTTGTTTTCAAAATAAATTAGTTTACCTATGATATCATGGAATAAAAATAATTAGCTAAAGATTCAACCAAGTATGAGATTCATGCCATGTGAGAATTCAAATTTTTAAACAAAACATGAACCTATTATGATATGAAAGTTACAAACTAACTTGGTTTGAATCTAAGTGATGAATCCAAAACAACAAAGTAATACAAAGTGAAATGCATGTAGTGGATTCAACTAATCATAGTTAACATGCTAAAATTAATTTACCAATAATTTAAACAAAGTATGTAACATATGATGTGGAAAAGCAAAGCTTACTTAGAGATTTAACTTAATGAATCCATGCTTTGGCTTTCCAAATGACACACTAGCCTTTCCTTGCTCTCCCACCTTCCTTGGCCCTCAAAAGACTCAAAATGGTTAGTTGAAATCCCAAGGAATTGTCCTTTTATATAGAAAAATCAGTTCTCTTGGTTAGCTCATGGCTAGCAGTACCTCCAATGGTAAAAAAAAACGGCTAATTTACAATGATCATATTTTGCTTTACGGCTATCCATAGGCTACTGCACGGTGACCCATTAGGTAACCGTAAAACTGCCAATTCCCAATGTTTTTTTTTTTTTTTTCTAATGATTTTCTAAGTGAGAATTTTGGCCATCAAAGTCATGCTCGGTTTCATCAATCAAAACAAGAATTTAAAATGCCTAAAATGATTTGAAAGACTAAAATCATAGACTAGCATGATTCGAAAATCTTCTTTTTAAAATTAATGCATCCAAGTTTAAAATCAAAACATGCATGTAACATAATTTTTAAAAGTCTTAAAAACAATGCATGTGAAAATTAAGATTTCAAGTTTTTCAAAAACAATGCTCATGTGAAAATTCAAATGATGATAACATGATAATGCATCCGTCAAATTGCAACACACAAAATCCCTAACACCATTGACATGACAACCCCTCGAAGTCTTCTGTGACAATATCGGAGAAGTTGCTCAATCCAAGGAACCAATGAGCCATATAAAAGACAAAACCACGTACAAAGGAATTATCATCTAGTCAGATGGATTATGCAAAGATGTGACATTGCTATCACCAAAATAGCATCTGCGGATAATCTTGCAGATCCATTTACTAAGCCTTTGACTGCCAAAGTCTTTGAGCTGCATGTAGATGGGTGTGAGATGTAATCCTTACTAGGATTGAATTGAAGTGGGAGATTGTTAGATTGTATTTCCTCAATCCAGTGGATGATCCGAATAAATTGATTTGTTTCATTAATTAATTTATATTCTCATGCTCCGTCAAAAGGCGTCAATATCATATCTCCTACAACTCTTGAAGATCTTGGAAAGATATTAAAACATTTTTTTTCATTCTCTTCTCCATCTTTGACTGCTTCTTCTATGTGCTTGCTATGTTTCGTTCAATCACACCAAGTCGTTGAATCATGGTGGAAGCTTGTAGAGCCAGAGGTGGAGCATGACCATGATGAGGCTGCGGAGTAGGAGCACGAGGTGGAGGATCATGAACAGGAGGCTTCTGGGCTAAAGGAGGATCATCTGGTACAGGAACTTGGTCACTTAGAAAAAGACTCATTTGATTGACATTGGACTGAGCAAACAGAATTTTGAGCTATCCCTTCTCACCCGAAGGTTTTGGAACGTCAAATGACCAAGCTAGCTGTGTCATGAGCAACCCAAATGGAATGGCTTTATTTTGGGCAGTAGATGTATGAAGCTTAATGATAGAGTGGCAGATGATGGCCGGGATGCAAATCGGTCTACTAGATATAACTTTATGGAGAATACTCACCATATAGGCGGTGAGTTCAATTTGGTACCCTTTTCTAGCTCATACATTGAAAGTGAAGATGTTATGGACGATGCGATAGATGGGAATCAAAGTTTTAGGCAACACATGAGTCTTTAAAGATATGTAATTTGAAACAACCTTTGTATGAATCTAAGAGAAGAACCTAAAACAATAAATCAGCTCAAAGTGATGTTCAAGCTATGGAATCAATAAATCATAGTAATCATGCCAAAATAGATTTACCAATTATTTTAAACAAAGCATGAAAACATATGATGAGGAAAACAAAGTTTACTAAAATGATTTAACTCATGGTTCTAAGCTTTAACTTCCCTTTTGACCTTCTAGCCTTCCTTAGCTCATTCTCCTTTCTCTGGCCAAAATATGCTTAAAAAAACCCTCAAAGTCTCTCTATTTTAGCCTTGGGATGAGCTGGTTTGTATAGAAAAGGTTTTCCATCCACTAGTTGTCGGTTAACCGCCTTCCATATTCGGTAAATCGAAACTCCAACGGTCACAAACAAAATGGTCAAAAATTTTAATTCGGTTCACTTGTCGATTAACCTACTTCGAGTTCGATTAGCTGAACTTAAATCGAAGTGTTCACCGAACTCAAATATACAAGAAAATGAGCATTTAGTTATATGAACCAAATTGGGTTTGGTGAAGGTCGGTTAACCGACATGAGCTAGTTTGGTTAACCGAACATTGACCGAATGGTTCACCAAAAACAGAGTGTACAAAATAAATCTTGTAAAACTTGCCAAAACCACTAAGGATTGAAAGGTCCATGGAGACCAAACTTAGATTCATGTTTAAATCAACTCAAAAGTGTTTTTCAGAAATACAAACCTATCCATGCCTAAGATGATTTGAAATTATAAAACCAAGACATGCATGAAAGGAAGGTTGGAAAGTTATAAAAACATGCATGTGATAGTTCAAGATTTCAAGTTTTTTTTTTTTCAAAAACAGTGCATATGTGAAAATACAAATGATGTTAAGATGAACATGCATCCGTCAAATTGCACACAATTCCTAACAAGTTAGACTTTATTTAATCTTTGTTAAGTACTTTCTTTTCATTTTTTTTTTATTCATCATGCTATGACATTTATTTTGAGCACTTTCCAGGCATTCGTATATGATTCTACATTTAGTGTTGTAGGTACGGTGCAAGTGTCCTTACCCAATGCTAGTATGAGTTGACGGCTAAGGAGTTTCTAAACGCGTGTGACTAATGTCCAAAAGATGTCATGTAGACACCGTTTCTAACACAGGAGTACAGACACTTCTAGGAATCTATATTTTGGGTTTTGTTGTCTTTTTAGACTGAGCTTTGGTGGCCTTTACTGTGGGGAATGTAATTAAAATATCTTTTGTATTTATTTAACTTGAGTTCATGGAAATGAATCTTCATGTTTACTTGTCTATCTCTTTTTATTTCTTGATTATTCTAATACAAATTTGGCAATGTACTAGGTGATAGTTGTTTCTTCGCTGAAATCTAAATGTGAGCATCAAATACTAATTTTATTTGAATTTCAATAAAATACATGAAGACACAAGGAAAACTTGCACATAATTGCTTGACAGTGAATTAAGAAGCCACCCTTGCTCTTATTTTTACATGGGTTCTACTTGTCTCGCCTTTTGAGCACAGGTCGTTTACAAATTTTTTTTATAAGACCCCCTCATCAGGCTTAGGAGATCAAAATTAAACGCAATACATGACACAAAATTTGGACAAGGAAAAGAAGATTGTTGTTTGCAATGGATTGTTAACGGCCTGATTGACAGGGGTAACTAAGTATAGGGCAGTCTTCAAGTCTGTGGATTCCCAATAAATATTTGTAATCTACTACTTTGAAGAAAAAGTCTTAAAGTGGCATCACTTTGATATTTTAACAAATAAAGTGAAAGTGAAAGAAATACGACTAACAGACAAGAATTATGGTTTTCTTCTTTAGTAGAGAAGACAAAGAAAAGATTGAGAATCACTTATAATGTGAAGACCCTAAAAGGGGTCTTTATTTGCTCTATGCTTCTCACCGGTTGGCCATTACTTTGTGCAAGAGGTGAGGTTGATCTTCTAGAGCAAATGAAGCAGTCTTCCGGCCTTTTTTTGACGAGAGTTCTTCCTGATGAATGTTGTTTTGAATGTCCATTTTATATGAATTTCAGAAGCCAGAACTGACAAAAGTCGTGGGGGAGTAGAGAGGAATTTCAAGAAGCGGAATAAAAGATGTTGTAACTGCTCTTTCGTCCATCCACCGGTTACATGACTTGGTCAAATAAAGAGATTAACTGCAGAAAACCATTTATCGATTATTGAAATGTCCACGTAGTGTCCACCGGCTATTGGAGTACATAACATGGGTTATTGTTGAAATGCTCGAATGACGTTCAGTGGCTAATCATGCTTAGCGCTAACCGATTACTGAAGATGTACGTCACCCGCCATTGTGACAATCAATGTCCTCTAGCATCAATCAATCACTAAAAGTGTGAACTCCAGTTAAAAAGTACGAACACCGGCTATAAACATGAATACCGGCTACTGTGATGACACAAAAATGTTTTACCAGTCAATATTCTTTAGCGGCTGGTGACTTGCAGCGGTCAGTGATCTTCAACACTGACCGGTTAAAGTATGAATACCGATCGTTAAGTTGTTGGAGAACTCCTACCAGTCATAGCCAGTATTTGATTTCTTTCTTTCGGTGGTCAATACCCCATGCATTGGCCGGTCCTGTTCATTGGACTTCATTGGCTAATGGAAATAAATATTGTTTGTCTTCAAAGATCAATAAATGAGAGTTTATGTGTCAACAATAGTACATATATGTTGAGACATTAATGATGCGACATTGGAATCCGATAAACTTCGGTCTTCCGGGTGCACCGCATTGTAAGCTTCCATTAAATTTTCCATAATGGTGATGGACCAGTTTATCCTCACACGTGCAGATCATAGGGAAAATAAAGATTTCGATTACAATAATCCCCTGTTTACGACCCGAGACATGGATTATTACTCTAACCAGGTCTAGGGTTGTGATACCCTCCTCTCAATAGTTATGAGTTGCACTTCGAGAGGAGGAGCCTGCTTCACACCAATGGCGAGAAGCACTACTAACGGGGGGGGGGGGGGGGGGCGCACTACACCTATAAATACCCCCTGCCTCATTTTTGAAGTATTGTTGCTCGTCCTCTCTTTGCATCTCTATTGTTTTCGGAGTTCTAGTCTCTTCAGTCCTTTTCCCAAGCTCCTTGTTGTTAGAGTTGTCATTTGCTGCAATGTGATTGGATGCTTTCATTGTTTTCCAATGCTTGATCTCTTATGGGCTCATAACTTTTAAACTTGAAAATCTTCCTCGTGATTTGATCTTTTCATCTTAGGTTCAAAAGGAATTAAAAAAATTCATGCATAAACATGTTTTGAATTATATTTTGAGACTCAATTTCTAAAATGCTACACATATTTCAAATATGATTTCCATGGTCAAGATTCCCTCTTAGAAAATCATTTTCATAGCTTTGAAACCAAGGAATTTTCGGTTAACTGACCTTCATGTCGGTCACCCTTCTATCACAATAGCTGGATGGTAAAAAAAATGTTCATTTTTACAGTTCAGTGACCACCAAAATCCAGTTCGGTTAACCGACAAGTAACAAAATTTGAAACATTTTCTTTTTTACTATGGTCAAACCAGCCATTGGATATGACCATTGGTAGTTTGGTTAACCGAGCTGTCTGTGGGATTAAACTACAATATAGCCGTTGGACCACTTTTTCCTATAAAATCCAGTTCTCCTTGAGATTTGTGTCTGAATTTTTGAGTCTTTTGAGGGCCAAGGAAGAAGTACCAGCCGTGCTATGCTAGAGAAGGTCTTGGAGGGCCCCCTTTTCTCAAATTAACTCATTCTTTGTTTCAGACCTTTGTTTTATTTAATGGCATCATTTAAATGAATGGTTGAATTGATTAAATGTTGTTCTCATAACATGATTAGCACTTTAAATATGGTTAACATTATGACTTCAACATTTTATAGATGTTTTCGTGTCTTGTTTTGAACAAACTTGCTAGTCTTTGTTTGCCTTTCTCAAATCAAGTTTCTTTACCATTTCAAATATGCGTACAACGTTTAATGCCTCTATCTTACATTTATGGTTTTCATCTTTCCATCAATTATGAGCAATCAATTTCAAAAAGGGTTAGAGGTTTCATGCATATGCATTGAAGGAAAACCTGTGCTATAATCTTTGTATCTTTGCAATGAATGTAATTTAGTATCAGCCTATCTAGAGGCATCAACTTGTACTTAAGTGTATCTCTCTTAGTGGATTCTTAGGCATATAATGAGAGAAATATTTCATGATTGTAAAGGTTATTGCTAAGCCTTGAAAAGCATAAAGAATGGATGTAAAGGTTATTGTTTAGCCTTGAAAAGCATAAAGAGTGGAGTAAGGTTTGAGTTGAACCATATACCTCATTGAGATAGAGGAAAATCCGGTAAGGAAAACCGAGAGTGGATGTAGGCACATTGGCCAAACCACTATAAACTCTAGTGTTATGGTGGATGTTTATGTTCAAGGTTTGTAAGGTTTTTAGGTTGGCTAATTCATTGGGTATTGGACAAAACCAGGATTCTTAAAAGTTGTATTTTTCTTAGAAAAGGACTGCCCATCTTTGAAGAAATTCGTTTAAAGGAGAAGTTCTCAAATTTCTGGAACTGATAGAGGTCGCTCGAGTGAACCTACTTTCGCTCGAGCGAACCCTTCACAAAGACGACTTTGCTCGACCAATCTTTCAGTCCGCTCGAGCCATCAAGCTTCTGGATTGAAAATCTGCAAACAGAATGCAGTTCACTCGAGCGAACCCAATGACCACTCAGAATGCAGACCCCTCACAGAACATTGATCGCTCGACTTATCTTTTAGTTCGCTCGACCCCTTTAGTCCCTGTGCTGAACGAGTTCAAACAGAGAGTAGTTCGCTCGAGCGAACTTCTTGCTCGCTTGAGCGACCCTGGGCGCCAAATTGGAATCTTGCCCGGAACAGTGTTCTAATTGCCTTCAACTTACTTCTTTCAATCCTACTTGTTTTACAAGTATTGAGGCACGAATTAAGGGCTATAAAACCCCTTTATCTCTCTTTTCAAAGACACCTCTCCCCTTAAGAAATTTCTGAGAGAGAGCTTGAGAGATCCATCCTCCCCCAAGGCTATCATCTGATGTGCTGAAGGTTTTCAAGCTTTGGATTCATGCTTCATTCTACTCTTTTGAAATAGAGACATCTTGAAAAGGCTTTCAAGGTGGTTGTTTCAAGCACGGTCAAGGTGAACGGTGTGTAGTCAGCAAGATCGCGCAGTCCTTAGTTGTCGACAACTGAGTCGACAAATAGGAAATGGGTATATCTAACAAGTAACTAGTACACACTAATCATGATGATTAACTAGTCACACCAAACAAGATGCGGAAGCTAACAAGAGAAATCACCACAAGCATACAACCTCACACAAAGATTTATAGTGGTTCGGCCTCAATGCCTACATCCACTACCGGCTTGTGTTCCAACACCCCACCGGATTTCCACTATTTATGCTTTTCAAAAGGCTAAGCAATAACCTTTACAATGATGTTTTTCTAGGTTAAACAACAACCTATCAATGTGCTTTTCTAGGCTAAGCAATAACCTTTACAAGATACTTTTCAAAGGCTAAGCAATAACCTCTACAATAAAAAGATTTCTTCTCAAAGAAGTGTCTACACAAACACTCAAAGAGATACAATTTAAGCTCAATACATTTGCCTCTTAAATAGGCTGATATGAAAGTTTAAATCAAGATACAAACATACACAAACAATTAGCAAAGGTGTGTGCTCAAAGTGTATGAATGTTTACTTCAATCATTTTCTAAAAGGAAGCTCACAAATGAATGCTTGATGAATTTGAAAATCTAAGCACTGAAAATGATGATTGAAGTTATAAACCAATCACATGAAGAATTCAAATAACTTGGAAAGACATGCTACACAAGTTGTATGAAGTTTTAAAGATTAAAAACACATGTGATTGAGATAAGGATGTTTGCAAAACAAACTAGTATTCCAAGGTGATATTGTGTTTGCAAAACATCTCAACTAAAGCTAGAAATCATGCAAATATGAGATTACAAAGAATTAAACATGCATGATTTTAAATGGAATGAAAATCAAAGTTAACTTAAAAGATATACCTTTTTAAATCTCAAACATTTGATTTCCAATTTGCCTCTAGCTTTCCTAGCTTATTCCCCTTCTTTAGGCTTCAAAATAGTTCCAAGATTTCATCCCAACAGCCCTATGAAAGAAGGGAATAGAATGGACTTTTATACAAAAAGACAGTCCAACGGCTAGTTGGCCCGGTCGACCCCATGACCATGCGGTCGACCGGGTCCAACGGTCATATTGGCCCAACGGCTCTTTACGCGGTCGACCGGCCCTGTGCGCGGTCGACCGGGTACACAGGATTCTGAGAAATATTTTCAGAATTTTGAGAACCTGTTTTTAGTGTATGCGGTCGACCTGGTGCTTGGCGCGGTCGACCGGGTACACTGGCCAGAGCAGAGTTCCAACTGAAATTTTAAGAAAGTGATTTATGAAAAGATGAACTCTTAGCCAATATGTTTTATGCATACTAAAATGATTCTAAAAAAAGAGATATGTATGCAAAACATGAACCTCGATTTCAAACTTGATTTTTCAAAATCATGCACGAAGAACTTAGGCTTTTGAAAATACATTTTAAGTTCTAAAAACATGCAGGATGAAGTCTTTGAAAATCAAAAACATTTTCAAGTCTAAGGTCCAGATTTCAAGGTCCAAACTATGATGAATGGGTGTGTGATCAGATGACTGATAGAGATAGTGCTTCCATCAAATTAGCAACATACAAAAATCCTAACAATCTCCCCCTTTGCAATTTGATGGCAACTAAGATGATCACAACACTTCTAGGACTTCTGATCTTGAAATCTCTGGAATGCAGCTTAACCTTGGTTTCTCCCCCTTTGTTAGAGCTTTCTCCTTGCTCTAAGCTTTTCTGTTAAGCGCTCTGAACTCCTTCAGTATACTTTTAAAAGTATTCTCCCTTTATGATCCTTGGACAGATCTCCCCCTTAGTTAGATCTGATCTTCTTTAACTCCCCCTTTGTTGGATCTTCTCTCCCCCTTTGTCATCGAATTGCAAAGGAACCTGTATACATGAGAAAAGAAATACCTTTTAGTAGCACCTGTTACCAAATGAAATAGAAAATGAAATGCAGAACAGGTTATCATGTATATTGGTTGTTTATGCTGTGTTTGAATGAAGCTAAGACAAAAGATAATTATATAGATTCAAAGCATCATAACCATTCACCATATCAGGAATATAACAAGAAGAGAAGAATAAGTGAAACTGAAGATTCATTGATTTAAATTTGAAGATTAGTACAATTTCATTTACAAATTACTTGACCAATACAAAAATCAAAATATCATGGTCAGTAATAAAAAAGACAGAGAGTTGATAAACAAAATACATCAAGATGAAATAAGATCTATTACAACTCCCCACAAAAAGAAAACCCTCCTAAGATCTAAGAAGAATCTGCAGGAGAAGGAGGCATCACATCATCATGCCGCCTGCAGCTACTGGAGATGTTCGAGAGGTATCTCAAAGTCTTCTTCATCATACCCGATACCTCTTGACGAAACTCCTGAAACTCTGCTCGCATAGAAGACACCACTTGTTCAACAGAGGTCATGCGGTCTTCCAAGCTGCGCTGCTGAGGAGGCTGAGGGGGCTGAGGAGGCTGAAGGGGCTCTGGTGGAGGAGGCTGATGGGGCTCTGGTGGAGGAGGCTGATCAGCTCCTGGATCTGCAAATGCAACCTCTGCAGCCTCTACCTCTGCATCACCTTCTGCTATAGGGTTTACTCGCTGTGGAGGAGGAAGCTTCATCAAGAGAATGTTGGTTTTGTTGAAGACAGTGGTAGTCTCCGGTCTCTCGGAAGCTGGAGGAATCACTCCAAAAGAACTAGCGAGTTGGGTAATCAGGAACCCAAATGGAGCTGCACAGGGCTGAGAGCCTGTGATAACTCTAATGATATGATGCATGATGACAGAAGGGAGGCACATAGGGACACCCGAGATAACTTTGAAAAGGATATTTGCCATGTAAGGTGTTACCTCCGTCCTGTTTCCTTTCCTCGGGTAAATGGAATGAGTGAAAATGCTGTGAATGATACGAAGAGGAGGAATCATGAGGAGGCTTGGAGAAAATTTCTGGCTGACCAAACCTCAGGATGACCACAGAGAGCACTTGTGACTGATTCTCTCTCATCAAGGGGCAGAATCTCAGAAATGAACCTTGGTCCATCAGACCTAGGAATGCCCATGATGGAGGAAATCTTGTCTATGGTGACCACCTCTTCACCATGCATGAATCTGATAGTAAAGGAGTTTGCAGAAGTGGCACAAATAGATTCATACAGACCATGGACAGAGGATGCAAATGTGTTGCCACTCCAGGTCAGAATGCTACCCCAGCCTATAGCCTCGAGGATAGCAAGGACATTATAGTCTACAAGATCTTCAACTATGCACATCTTCTCAACTATGATCCCTTTGCTCCAAAAGGATTTAACAACCGAAGATGGAGAAGGAATGGGGTTGAAACGAATCACAGAAGGAGGAGGAGGAGCTTCGGGAGAGGAAGATGGAGATCTACGAGAAGAGGAAGCTTGTCCTGTTTTGGACTTCTTGCTAGGCCTCCTAAATGTCTGCTTGGTGCGAGCCATAATTGGTCAAGGAGATATCAGGGAGAGTGGATGCTCACACAAGACTGAAAGCCAAGACAGATGCCTTAAAGATTTGAAAATTTTGGTTCAGGCAATTTGACAAACAGTTGGAGTGCAGACTTTGAAGCTAAGAGTTTTACAATCTACAATTGCCCAAAGGTGTGCACAACAAGCTACAAAAGCTCCACAAAAGAGATGGAAGATACGGCTACAGCCAGAAGCTACAGAAAGTAAAAACAAGATGGGATGGGAACCAAAAGAAAACAAAGCACAGAGCTTGATAGCTCAACACAGATCTTGGACGACCAGAGAGGATGAGTTCTAGAATCAGCTAGAAGGATTATACATAGCCTGGAGCAATGTGTATCAGCTGAGAGAGAAAGAAAAAAAAAGAATGAAGGATCAGGAAGAGAGGGAACCAGCAGAGAGAGACAGAGACAGGGTCGACAGAGAGAGATTGAGTCAGCAGAGAGAGAGAACCAGCAGACGAAGGAGATGAAGATAGAGGAAGAAGAAGAGGATTAGCAGAGGTTAACCCAGAGGAGAAGCAGGAGAGATGGGAAGAAGGGAACACCAGTCCAGGGGCGGTCGACCTGCTAAAGGAGGGAAAAACTGGGAAATGCTTAATGGAACAGAACATAAACAAAAACAACTTTTTAAGTTACTGGGCCCGTGTGGCCGGTCGACCGGCCAAGCCTTGCGGTCGACCGAGCTAACAGGGCAGACCTGACAAGATGAGCAAGTTCAGAAAAAAAAAATGTCCTGAATATTTCAGAGACAAACTACACTGAATCTACCCCTAGCCCAGCTATCCTACAAGCTTAAAAAGAAGTAGAAAAGAAATTTTATAAAATCAATTCTACAAAATTCCATTTGAAATACAAAAGACTTGTAAGACTAAGAAAAGATTTTTCAAAAACATTTAATTTGATAGAAATGGTTAACTATGAATTCAAACAAATTTAAACATATTTGAAAAACAAATCAATTGATTGGAAAGATGTAACTTTAATAAAACTTTTTCAAATCAAATTGATCAAAATCATGCATTTTATCATAAAATACCTTTTAAATTCAAAATGCATTATCAACAAGTAAACCTAAAATAACTATAACTGAAACCAAAAGAAGATACTAAGAGAAGCACAAAGAACTAGACTTAAGACCACCAACACATTTGACTATGAGAAAAGGATGGTCCTATCTAATTAAGAGATCTTAGTATTTGTCTAAAGGTCTAACCTTAGGTATCCATCTAAGGTCTTGGACTTTTAGGTCTATGTTAGAAATCCTACCAACTAGAGGAGAAGGAGATTTAATTCTTTTAGACTTGTCATCATATCTTTTAGGTTTGACCTCTTTAAATTTAGATTGATGATTTGTCTTTGGAAGTTGGTGTTTCATTTTCTTTTTACTCTTCTCACTTCTTTTAGCTTTTCCTCCCTCTTTTTGTCTTTTGAATTTTAATTTTAATTTTTCAACCTTTTTCAAAAGATCTTTCATTTCCAAAGATAGAGGAGGTAAAGTGAGAAGTTTCTTGTTGATAGATTTATTTTGACTATTTATGTTTTGTTTAGTCTTTTTAAAATCTATCTTAGGAGACTCTTGATGAAATGTTTTAACTTGTTTGAACTTTCTAGAGTCTTCCTTTGATTTTAATGTCTTACCCTTCATAGATTTAGTTTTAACTTTCTTAGTTTCAAAGATGGGTTGAGACATATGACTTTTTCTTAATTTGCACTCAAATTTGAAATGCCCTTCATTACCACAATAGTGACATTTTGTTTTGGGCAAGTGAGAATGAGTGCTAGAGAATGAGGACTCACCTTTCACAAAAGTGTTGGTGAATTTAGGGTCATGTGAAATATTCCTATTGTAACCAAGACCCGTCCTATCTCTTTGAGATTTACCCAACCTAAATAATTTTTTAAATTTCTCTTCACCTTGGGTAAATTTGCACTCATACTTTTGTTTGTAGCTTTCAAGTTGAGTGACTTGTTTTTTAAGGGTTGAATTTTCATTTTTAACCATTATGAGTCCATTTTCAAATCCCTTACATTTGTTTAGTTCTTCATGGGCAAGTTTTAATTCAAGTTTAAGTTTATTAACATTAGATCCAAGTTCCAAGATTTGCAAATTACTTTGATCATTAGACAAGTTTAATTTGGATTTTAAATAGATAATGTTTTCATCTTGTCTTTTTAAAATATCTCTTAGATTTAAGTTATCTCTATTATGCTCATCATATTTTGACTTTATTTTATTTAGTTCATCTTGAGCATTAGATAAATTTTTCTTAGAGATACTCAACTTGGATTCTAAATTGTTAAAGTCTTTGTCTTGCCTTTTTAATTGATCTCTTAGTTCTAAGTTTTCCTTATTTAGTTCATCACATCCTATCTTTAATTCATTTAGTTCATCTTGAACATTAGATAGGTTATGTAAAGAGATCATGAACTTAGATTCTACACAATTTATTATTTCTTCTTTCTCTCTAAGTTCATCTTTTGAAGAGACTAATTCCTCGTTTAGTCTTTTAGATTCTTCTTCTAATCTTTTATTTTTCTTATCAAGCTTTAAGGACAAGGTATATAATTCATCATAAGCTTGGTGAATATCATCTTCATTTTCATCATTTTCTTCTTCTTTTAAGTCAAATTGAGATTCATTAATTTGAAGGATTGAATCTCCAATAGATGGAAGAAGGAGGGATCTAGAAGAATCTACACATGAATCTATACAATCTAAAGTAGTGGAATCCATTCTAATGGTTTTCATGAAAACACAACACTAGGGTTTTGACTCTAGGTTTTTGCACCTAATCAAGAATTCCAAAACACTTGATCCTAAAATAGAGCACGAGGCTCTGATACCAATTGAAAGTCCGGGATCCTAACCCTAGAGGGGGGGTGAATAGGGTGATCTACACTTAATGACTAATCATGGCCAATTTTAATTTCTTAACAAGTAACTAGTCACATATGATGATTTACCAAACAAGATGCGGAAGCTAACAAGAGAAATCACCACAAGCATACAACCTCACACAAAGATTTATAGTGGTTCGGCCTCAATGCCTACATCCACTACTGGCTTGTGTTCCAACACCCCACCGGATTTCCACTATTTATGCTTTTCAAAAGGCTAAGCAATAACCTTTACAATGATGTTTTTCTAGGTTAAACAACAACCTATCAATGTGCTTTTCTAGGCTAAGCAATAACCTTTACAAGATGCTTTTCAAAGGCTAAGCAATAACCTCTACAATAAAAAGATTTCTTCTCAAAGAAGTGTCTACACAAACACTCAAAGAGATACAATTTAAGCTCAATACATTTGCCTCTTAAATAGGCTGATATGAAAGTTTAAATCAAGATACAAACATACACAAACAATTAGCAAAGGTGTGTGCTCAAAGTGTATGAATGTTTACTTCAATCATTTTCTAAAAGGAAGCTCACAAATGAATGCTTGATGCATTTGAAAATCTAAGCACTGAAAATGATGATTGAAGTTATAAACCAATCACATGAAGAATTCAAACAACTTGGAAAGACATGCTACACAAGTTGTATGAAGTTTTAAAGATTAAAAACACATGTGATTGAGATAAGGATGTTTGCAAAACAAACTAGTATTCCAAGGTGATATTGTGTTTGCAAAACATCTCAACTAAAGCTAGAAATCATGCAAATATGAGATTACAAAGAATTAAACATGCATGATTTTAAATGGAATGAAAATCAAAGTTAACTTAAAAGATATACCTTTTTAAATCTCAAACATTTGATTTCCAATTTGCCTCTAGCTTTTCTAGCTTATTCCTCTTCTTTAGGCTTCAAAATAGTTCAAAGATTTCATACCAACAGCCCTATCAAAGAAGGGAATAGAATGGACTTTTATACAAAAAGACAGTCCAACGGCTAGTTGGCCCGGTCGACCCCATGACCATGCGGTCGACCGGGTCCAACGGTCATATTGGCCCAACGGCTCTTTACGCGGTCGATCGGCCCCTGTGCGCGGTCGACCGGGTACACAGGATTCTGAGAAATATTTTCAGAATTTTGAGAACCTGTTTTAGTGTATGCGGTCGACCTGGTGCTTGGCGCGGTCGACCGGGTACACTGGCCAGAGCAGAGTTCCAACTGAAATTTTAAGAAAGTGATTTATGAAAAGATGAACTCTTAGCCAATATGTTTTATGCATACTAAAATGATTCTAAAAAAAAATATAAGTACGCAAAACATGAACCTCGATTTCAAACTTGATTTTTCAAAATCATGCACGAAGAACTTAGGCTTTTGAAAATACATTTTAAGTTCTAAAAGCATGCAAGATGAAGTCTTTGAAAATCAAAAACATTTTCAAGTCTAAGGTCCAGATTTCAAGGTCCAAACTATGATGAATGGGTGTGTGATCAGATGACTGATAGAGATAGTGCTTCCATCAAATTAGCAACATACAAAAATCCTAACAGATAAGGCCCGTGGTTTTTCCCGAGCAGGGTTTTCCACGTAAAAAGTTCTGTGTTCTTTTCTCTTTGTGGTTTTTTGTGTTTAAACTGGATTAGGGTTAATTATTAGTTTAATCACTTGTAAATTGATATCCGATAAAGATCAGATTATTGGGACCTCTGCCTGTGTCAAGGTAGGAATCTAAGTTTTTCAATTGGTATTAGAGCATGTTGCACTGACCATTTGTGTGATCTTTTTACTGATCTCTAATGGATATCAATAGAGAAGGAACATCTACCACCAAGCCTCCTCTTTTGGATGGATCCAATTATTCTTACTGGAAAGTAAGTATGATTGCATTTTTAAAGGCTATTGATGACCAAGTCTTGGAAATAGTGGTGGAAGGATTTACTGAACCCACCATAACTGTTGATGGGCAAACGAAACCAAAACCTAGAGCCCAATGGACTCCTGATGAGAAAAACAGGTCGAATTTCTATAATAAGGCCATTCATGCTATTTATAATGGAATTACTGCATCTGAGTTTCATAGGGTTTCTGCTTGCCCTACTACAAAGGCTGCCTGGGATCTTCTTCAAACTATTCATGAAGGAACATAAATTGTCAAGCAAACAAAACTCAAGAACTTGATAACTGCCTTTGAGGCGATACGCATGAAAGAATCTGAAACTTTCGATAACTTCAATACAAAACTGTCTAAAATTGTAAGTTCATCTTTTAATCTGGGAGAACCTATTCCTCAACACAAAGTCGTTAAGAAAATCTTGAGGTCCCTCCCAGAACGATTTCGTCCAAAAGTAGTTGCCATTGAGGAGAATGAGGATCTAAATTTCTTGTCAGTTGAAGAACTTGTTGGAAATATGCAAACTTTTGAGGCAAATCACTGTCAACAGAAAAAGGGAAAAGATATTGCCCTGGTATCCTCAAATTCATTGGATGACCTTGAAATTTGTGATCATGACAGTGATACAGATGATGAACAATTTGAGGCATATATTGGGACAAAATTGAAAAAGATTTGAATAAATAGAAAGACTTTTAACAAGAAGGACTCATCAAATCCCAAGCCTCCTTCCAAAAGAAAATTTGCTCCCAAAACTGAACAAAATCGATCAAAGGGAACAACTAAGCCCATTAAATGTTTTGAATGTCAAGGATATGGTCACACTGCTTCTAAGTGTGCAAATCGTAGAGAAAAGAATAAAAGCAAGGCCTTCAATGTTGTTTGGGATGAGGAATCTGATGAGGATGTAACTGAACCTGATTCACCTTCGAGTGAGTCTAGAAAATTTGTTGCTTTCATGGCTCTTTCTAACATCTCTTCTGTGTAGGAACCTAAGTCTGAAGATGATTTAGATATTAACCAAATTTCTAATGAAGAACAGGAAGGAGATGAAGATTATCAAAAACTGCTTCAGGAATCTCTCAGAATGTCAAAAATTAGTGAGAAGAGAGCCTTGAAATTGAAGGCAATATAGAAGAAAAGAACTCATCTTTACAGACTTCATTGACTGTTTCTCAGTCCAAGGTAAGACAATTAGAGGATCAACGAGCAATTTTGTCTGACAAAATGATTCTTGCAGGTCAAGAAAATGATCGTCTGCAATAAAAGTCTCAGAAGGCTGAAACTGAATTGCTGAATTTGCAAAATGAGTTGAACTCATGTAAATCTGAAGAGGACAATCTTGCTGAAAAATTAAAGACGGCCCTTGCTGAGTTGGAAACAGCGAAAGCTTCAATTAACCATATGAATACTGGATCAGCAAAGCTAAATGAAATTCTGGGAAGTCGATTGCCTCCTTCCTAGAAAGCTGGACTTGGATATGTCCAAGGCACCTTCATTTCGAAAAACAAAGGTAAAACTGTGTTTGTTCAAGGACCAACAATGAATGCACAGCCTACTGTCTATCTGAATGCCTCATATCCAAAGAATTATAATCCAAGACATGTGTGCAAACCTAAATTTGTTCCAATTTGTCATTTTTGTGGAATTATCGAACACATTCGACCACACTGCAATAAATTTAGAAATTATTATAGAAATCAGCATAGAAGGCAAAACACTACTACACAACAGATTAGGACCAAACTTATCTGGGTTCGTAAATCTGATCTGTACTGTAGTGTGGTCCTTACATCACTAAGTGCTACTAATTCAGATGTGTGGTACTTGGATAGTGGTTGTTCCAGACATATGACAGGAAACAAAGCCTTGTTTACCTCCTTTGAAGATTTCAATGGTGGAAGTGTTCGTTTTGGTGATGGAGGTAAGGCAAAAGTGATTGGAAAAGGAATTGTGTTCATACCAGGTATGTCTCCGGTAAATAATGTTTATTTGGTTGATGGACTGCGAACAAATCTTTTGAGCATAAGTCAGTTATGTGATGACAAACATGAGGTCCATTTTTCAACAAAAGATTGTATAATTGTGGACAAAAAGTGAAAAACAGTGCTGCATGGAATAAGAAATCCGAACAACTATTACGTTGTCTCTTCAGAGAAAGAATTGTCTTATAATTCTACAATCATGAGTGACATTGAATTGTGGCATCAACGTTTGGGCCATGTGAATTACAAAGACCTGGAAAAATTGTCAACTCATGAACTAGTTCATGGGCTACCCAAACTCAAAAGAGCCCCGAATATTGTCTGTAGTCCCTGTCAAGTTGGAAAACTAATTAAAGCACCACATAAAAAGGTCGATTATCTTACCACTGAACGACCTTTAGAACTTTTGCACATAGATCTTATGGGACCGACTAAAGTTGAAAGTATTGGTGGTAAGAAATACATATTTTTGACAGTTGATGATTTTTCCATATTAACATGGTGCGTTTCTTACGTGATAAATCAGAAACGTTTGATGTGTTAAATGATTTGTGGTCTTTGCTTATTGCAGATAAAGGAAGAGATTTCGGAGGTGTTACCAGAATTCGATCCGATCATGGAACAGAATTTCAAAATTCTGATTTCTCAACTTTTTGCTCCAAACATGGGATTAAACATGAGTTTTCAGCACCTAAAACACCACAACAGAATGGGGTAGTTGCAAGAAACCATCAAGTAGTACAAGAGATGGCACGGGTGATGTTACATAGCAAAAATATTCCACAACGATTTTGGGCTGAAGCTGTAAATACAGCTGTCTATGTTATCAACTGTGTCTATCTTCGTCCAGGAACAAAAACCACCCCATATGAAATATGGACAGGAGTCAATCCAAACATTAAATATTTCCAAACTTTTGGCAGCAAGTGTTACATTCTTCGGGATAGAGAACACTTGACAAAATTTGACTCTAGAAGTGACGAAGAAATCTTCCTTGGTTACTCATTGACAAGCAAAGCTTATTGAGTACTTCATATTAAAAATTCTATTGTCATGGAGTCTATTGATGTGGTTGTAGATGATGCAGGAACTATTGATTATTTTTCTGATGACGAAAAAGGACTAATATTTTCTCCTTCTTCTGAACAGGTTGAAAAAGAAATTGAAAGACAAGCTAAACCTGATTCGAAAAAGCATAAGGAAACAATTTCAACTGCGAAACCTGATAGTCCAAAGAATTCTTCTTTTGAGCTCAATGTACCTAATATTATTCAACAATTTGAAGAGAAGAGTGCATCTCCTTTAGCTGTTCACCCTCGATCTCAAAAAGGCCAAGTTATCAAAGATCATCCTCTGGACAAGGTTATCGGTGAGATCTCTACTCCCATGAGGACTCGAAAACAGGTACGTGATGAGGTAAGTCATGTATGTTACGTTTCCACTTTAGAACCAAAAAAGTTAAAGATGCTCTTGTGGATGATTCTTGGATAAATGTTATGCATGATGAACTTGCTGAATTTGAAAGGAATCGAGTTTGGAAGCTTGTTCGTAGACCCACTCATACTAATTAATGTCATTGGAACTAAATGGATTTTCAAAAATAAAACTGATGAGTCGGGTCAAGTGATTAGGAAGAAAGCTCATCTAGTAACTCAGGGGTACACACAGATTGAAGGAATTGATTTTGATGAGACTTTCGCCCCGGTTGCTAGACTCGAATTAGTGCGTCTATTGCTTGCGATTGCTTGTTTTCTAAATATTAAATTGTTTCAAATGGATGTAAAAAGCACTTTTCTTAATGGTTTCTTAAATGAGAAAGTGTATGTGGAACAACCAAAAGGATTTGAAGATCCTCATTTTCCAACTCATGTCTACAAATTGAGAAAAGCTCTTTATGGATTGAAGCAAGCACCACGAGCATGGTATGAGAGGTTAACAGAATTTTTGATTGAGAATGAACTTCAAAGAGAAAGTGCTGACAAGACCTTTTTCATTAAAAGAGACAAGAACAACATTCTTATTGCATAGGTCTATGTTGATGATATTATTTTTGGTTCGAGGTCTAAATCTTTGTCTGAAGAATTTGCTGAAAGTATGTCAAGAGAATTTGAAATGAGTATGGTTGGAAAGTTATCCTTCTTCCTGGGTTTACAGATTAAGCAAGCCCCATCTGGCGTTTTCATCTCTAAGCCAAAATATGCCAGAGAGTTGCTGAAAAAATTTGGAATGCAATCTTCGAAACATGCTAGGACTCCGATGAGCACCACTGTTAAAATCAGCCTAGATGTTGATGGATCGGCTACTGATGAGAAAATATACAAAAGCATGATAGGTAGTCTTCTCTACCTTACTGCTAGTCGTCTTGACATTGCTTATTGTATCGGAGTTTGTGCTAGATATCAGTCTCAACCTAAGATATCTCATGTTCATGCTGTGAAAAGAATTCTCAAATATGTCTGTGGAACTATTGAGTATGGAATTTGGATGTCAAAAGACACCAACACAACCATTGTTGGTTATTCAGATGCTGATTGGGCTGGATGTGTGGATGATAGAAAAAGTATTTCTGGTGGCTGCTTCTTTGTTGGAAATAATCTGGTTGCTTGGCATAGTAAAAAGCAGACTTCGACTTCTCTGTCGACTGCTGAAGCAGAATACATTGTTGCAGGAAGCTGTTGCACACAACTCCTTTGGATGAAACAAATGTTGCAGGATTATGGAATTGAGATAACAACAATGACTGTTTTCTGTGACAATCAAAGTGCAATTGATATTTTCAAGAATCCTGTCCAACATTCACGAACTAAGCATATAGATATTAGGCATCATTTCATTCGTGATCTCGTGGAGGATGGCACAATTACTTTGCATCATATTCCTACTGAGTCTCAATTTGCTGATATTTTTACAAAACCATTAAATGCAATGCGGTTTGAATCTTTACGGAAATCTTTAGGGATTTCTCTTGTTAGATTGTATGGACTCAATCCATCAAATGATGTAATAAATTGATTGATTTCTTTATTTATCAATAATATCATGCTTTCCTTTCATGAGATGAATGGTGTTTTAATCACTTAATGCACATGACCAATGCGTATGACATAAATGGTTCATGAGATGAACCGGGTCCCATTAGTATATTAGATGTGATATATGTGTATGGATGAGATCCACCACGCTGGAGACATTTGTCATAAATCTTATACTTAAACATCTTCACAACTGGTGATGAGACTGGGCATCTCATTTGATAAGGTTGCAGCGCTTTGATCACTATAAGATAGTGTGATTTGTCTCGATCATTAGAATGTAAGATTCTGAATCACGGTACTGGTACATTGGATGTATTGAAGGACCATGAGAAGCACCTTATGGAATACTGTCTCGAGTTTAAGGTTTGCTCTCATAATTCCCTAGCAATAGGCTCTCAATCTTGAGACATTGATGAACTCAAGTTTCTATCTATTCATTTGCTTTGAGTCACCAATGAGTGAGGCCAACTGTAGGTCAACACCTCGGTGTCTTGGGTAAGTGGTAGTAGGACTGTGGGAACATCCAATGGTCAAGATGGAATCTATCTATATTATCCCCTTGTGCCAATTAATGGATTTATCATTAGTAAGTGCGCACCCATCTCGATTAAGAGTTAATTTGATGGTACTGATGATCACTGTGATTAATTGGGGCTCAAGGATAATAAGATGTGGATCTAAATTGGTGGGACAGTTTTTAGTCCAGTTAATCCATGGATATTGATAGAGGGGATTAATTGTGATAATCGGGAAGTATAGGGTCTTCATTGTAATTTATTCCTAAGACTGGAGTGCAATTGCATTTATGTAGTGGTGTTATTTGCAATTAACTGTGGGCCCGGATTGCACATGAGATGTGGGGTCACGTGTCCCAGTTGGAGCCAGCTTTCTATGGAATCCCTAGTGGTCCCCACGCTAGCCCAAGTTATTGGAAAGATACTAATCCTACTAGAACTCTAAGATGAAGGAATTAGGAAGTTACTATTTCTATTTGAAGTGGGACTTCTAATAGTGGTAATAGTAAGGTTACTATTTTGTGTAGAAGTAAGACTTCTATTTCAATTAGTACAAGAGAAGGAGGTTGCTTAATGCTATAAAAGGAGTAACAAAGGGCTGGGATAGATACAATCTTGGAAAAACGTCCAGCCCCCTTTGTGCAATAGTTGCACATACTTCTCTTCTTCTTCTAGTTCTCTTCTAGTTTCCTTTAGAGCTTCTAGTTGTTTTCTTTAGGAGATCCCACCCATCTCCTTTAGAGAAGAGATCTGGTACGGGTCATAGCGTGGAAGACTAAGAGGTCTTGGAGATCTAAAGTAGTTTCGTTCTCCATTAGAGCACAACCGGGCAGCAAAGGTATAATCTGCTTCTCTAATCTTTTGTAGATTATTTTGCATAGTGTTGCTTGTAATATTGCTGTATATGGTATATGAGTATGAGGGATTGCATCCTGGATATGGTTGATGGCCTTATGGATGTTTGATCCCCGAGTCAAGTGGGTCAAAAGTTTTGAAATCACAACCATGAGGCCCACCTATTTCCAACATCTCTTATTCCCTACACTCCATAAATTTTTATTTATTTAAGTGCACAATCACTTTTTCACATGACCATTTTTTTTGCACTACACGAATCGTCTTCGATTCTCTCACCGCTATCTCCATCTTTATCTTTGAGAGATGTCGTGGCAATAAGGTTAAATCGGAGGAAGAGGGCTGCCTATGACAATGTGTGAAAGCTTCCACTTCATTGGTAATTTTCATTTGGAGAAGGCTACCACGTTCAATAGTGTGAAAGTCACCCATGATGGTTTAACCCGTCCTTGGAATTTAAAAAAAATAGGAGAAGAAAGGAAATGGTTGTGCTCCCAAAAAAGAAAAAGGGGAAATTTTCAAATTTAATAAATAAAAATTTTTTTTGAAGGAAACTATTTTGCTCAACTTTTTGTTAATGGGTGTGCTCCCTATGCAACAATTTTGTTCATCTCAAGGAGATTAAGAGGGAGTGGATCGCACAAGTGTCTTGTTTTTTTTTATTTTGGTCATATTGTTCACTTTTTCACTGTGTACTTAAGTTTATAAAAAAAAAATTCTACAGTGACTTGTTTTCACTGCTCATGGAGAGATTTAACTGAACAATAACCGTTAGAGAACTCTTGCCGCGCTACGTTTGAAGGTTTGAAAGCCCTAGGCAGTTCGCTCAAGCGAACACTCAAGTTCGCTCGAGCGAACCTGGCGGATTTATATCAGCGCGAGTCTTTTTCTTTCTTCCTTCTTCTTCGTTCCTTCTTTCTTCCTCCGCTGCCCTAACCCTATTTCAAGCTTGGTGTGTGACAAACTTCATCAACCTTCATCTTAGGTATTTCTTTCCTTTTTCCATCTCCTTTTATTTATTATTAGTCTTTTTCAATTCTAACTTTGTAGTTTTCTTAGATTCATACATTTTCATTAATCTTCCAATCCTTTTTCTATCTTCTATGCACATCTTGCATTCATTCCTCACTCTCATGTCATATTTCCTCCTCCTTTTTGCATTTAATCCTCCTTCATCTGCATTTCATTTACATTTTCTTCTTATGGCTCTTGGATAATGGATTTTGGAAAATATTTTTTTTTCAATTATTATTTGCTCAATTCTCTTTCATTGAGATTGTGTGTTTTTTGAGAATATGTTTGTGGATCTCTATGGATGAACGGTATATGGAATGGTGTTTTTTGGAGAAGGTTTTGTGATACTTGGGTGAGATGGGCAGTTTTCCCCATTTTTTGGGTAGTTTGAAGGGATTGGATGAATTTCGGATGAAGTTATTTTGTTTGGAATGTGAGTGGTGATTGGAGGGGGTGGGTGGTGATACCCAATTTTGTTTGCAGGATTTGATTGAATACTATTGACTTTGAATGATTATTTACAGCTCTTTCTGATGGCTCCAAAGAAGAAAACCCACGCTGAGTCTTCCTCCTCTCAATATGATTGTCATCGGTTCCCTTCTGTTAACAAATCCATTCTTTTTCATGAACAATTTGTAAATCGAACAGTTGAATCTGAAAGAGTAATTGATGGTGCTCTTCTTGGGAAAGCTGTTTGTCGATCCATCATCAATAGAAACTGGAATTCTCCTTTAAAATTCAATATCAAAGAGGTTTAACCTGATTGGGTTCGTGAGTTCTACTGCAATATGGAACCTGTCTCTTCTGAGGACCCTGATTCAGCTGCATTTCTGAAGACTTTTGTTAGAGGAAAATGGCTTAACATTACCACAACTGAGATCTCGGAATTTCTGAATATTCCGATACCAGACAGAGCTGATTATCCTCTTTTTGATGAAAGTCAATTCCCAGTTAATTTTGATGAGATTGGAACTCTTCTGAGTGGAGAAGAAACTCCTTGGCCTTCGGGTGTTATTCCTCATGGCAATCTTACTGAAGAATATTGATTTCTTAATCGATTTGTTTGCCATAATCTAGAGCCACGTGGGTACACATCTGATGTCAGTCACAAGAATGGATACTTGATATATTGCATTGGCACATGGGAAACAACTGAATATTCCTCAAGTGATTCTAAATTTCTTTTTCAAGATGCTTTCAGCCAAAAGAAATGCAATTCCTCCTTTCGCAGCATTCATCAGTGAATTTCTTCTGTGGAAAGAAGTTCCAAAGAGACAAAATGAACCAACTCAAAGGATCCGCAATCCGATAAATGCTCACACTCTTACTCTATCTTCTGCCCACATTCAGCAAAATATTCAAGGAGAAGATATTGCCATGGAAGAAGCACCTGCACATAGACAGGGGGAGCAACAGCAACAAAATGACAGAATAGCTCTTATCGAAGCTCAAGTCCAGGGGTTGACTGTGCGAATTGATGAAGGCGTTGCTGCCGTGACTGAGAGATTCAATTCTGTTGATCAAGCACTTGCTGAGATTCTTGCTAGATTGGGCCAAGGACATCAGTGAAAAATCTCTGGACTATCCTGACCTCACTCTTGTTTTGGGATTTTCCTATGGTTGCTAACTTTTTATGATACTTCTGCTGTGATTAGATCTTTTATTCTGTTACTCCTTTTCTTTATTCTGTCTTTTTTATCCTGTTATCTGTTTTCGTGTTTCTCTTCTTATGTTTCATGTTATCTCTTTGACAATTTATGTCCAAAAAGGGGGAGATTTATTTATTAGATATGCTGAATTTCATTAGATATGCTTAATTTCCTTTTACTTCTATGATTCTTCACTTGATCTTCAGTAACAGACATTGCAGGTGTTCAAAGGATTCAACCCCTTGTGTTTTTAGCAGAATTTCAGTTTAGTTAAGACTTTTGCGTTGAATGGGTAGATTTTTCAAGTATTAGGTGTTTTGTTCATGAACTGCCAAAGGGGGAGATTGTAAGGTTTTTAGGTTGGCTAATTCATTGGGTTAAAACTTGTATTTTCTTAGAAAAGGACTGCCCATCTTTGAAGAAATTCGTTTAAAGGGGAAGTTCTCAAATTTCTGGAACTGATACAGGTCGCTCGAGCGAACCCTTCACAGAGACGTCTTTGCTCGACCCATCTTTCAGTCCGCTCGAGCCATCAAGCTTTTGGATTAAAAATTTGCAAACAGAATGCAGTTCGCTCGAGTGAAACCAATGATCGCTCGAGCGAACCCCTCATAGAACATTGATCGCTCGACCTACCTTTTAGTTCGCTCGACCCATGTAGTCCCTGTGCTGAACGAGTTCAAACAGAGAGCAGTTCGCTCGAGCAAACTTCCTGCTTGTTCGAGCAAACCTGGGCGCCAAATTGGAATCTTGCCCGGAAAAGTGTTCTAATTGCCTCCAACTTACTTCTTTCAATCCTACTTGTTTTACAAGTATTGAGGCACGAATTAAGGGCTATAAAAACCCTTTATCTCTATTTTCAAAGACACCTCTCCCCTTAAGAAATTTCTAAGAGAGAACTTGAGAGATCCATCCTCCCCCAAGGCTATCATCTGATGTACTGAAGGTTTTCAAGCTTTGGATTCATGCTTCATTCTACTCTTCTGAAATAGAGACATCTTGAAGAGGCTTTCAAGGTGGTTGTTTCAAGCACGGTGAAGGTGAACGGCATGTAGTCAGTAAGATCGCACAGTCCTTAGGTTGAGTCAACAACTGGGAAAGGGTTGTGGGTATATCTAGTAACTTTTATTCAAATAGTGCTTCGTTGCCTATTGGCCTAAACGATAAAGCCCGTGGTTTTTCCCGAGCGGGATTTTCCACGTAAAAAATTATGTTGTCTTCTCTCTTTGTGGTTGTTTGTGTTTAAACTGGATTAGGGTTAATTATTAGTTTAATCACTTGTAAATTGATATCCGATAAAGATCAGATTATTGGGACCTCTGCCTGTGTTAAGGTAGGAATCTAAGTTTTTCATGGTTGATGCTCATGATTTTTGTCTATAATTAATGCTTATGATTATTGACTATATGTTTGAGGGTTATTTCTTATGCTTATGTATTCCTTAGAAACATCAAATGTACTCAAAGTAACTGATAAGTCCTTAAAAATACATAATTTCATCATCATTTAGGAATTAATGAAGGCTTGATCATCAAATCATGCACCATTTTAGTAAAATGTCATGATTCTATGTTTGTAGGCATCAAAGTTTGAATTCGAGTCAAAATTCATTGAAAAATCGCATTTTCACATAAAATCATGAATTTCTCTATTTCTTGGCACTGGAAGTAACAAATTTCTATTAACTTTTTGTTCACACATAAAATGATGTACTTTCTCTGTACCATTGATTTAATTCAATAAAATTTGATAAAATGGTGACATTTTATGCATCTATTTAGTGTGAATTGGGGCCTACATCTTGCAAATGTTCTTTTTCTACATAAAGAGATAATTCTTTGATAATTGATTATATTATTTGTATTTTTGTAGGAAAAGTCAATTTATTGGGGCCCGCGGAAGAGAATTGATGAAGCAAATGCACCATAGGACCCATCTACTTTTAGCATGAATTCCAAGGTAGGGACGACCATGGTAGGGTCCGCTCTCTTATGCAAAAATTCAGATTTAATCTCTTGAAGATAACTTCTAGATTTGTGGGCCGAGAGGTGTCTTATCTACTCTTCAACAAATATTGCTTACATGTCATGCTGGATAGCTAAGATTCAAAACAAGGCAAACAAAGAAGAAAAAAATGGAAAAAAGAAAAAAAATCCAGCCAAGGGGAAGGATGTCCATGCATGGTATGGACTTCAAAACATTGCATATTCTCAAGTGGGGCCTGCTTCCTTGGTTGCAATGAAATTAATTTCAGATTTGAGGGGATCTTTTCAAGACAAAAGTGGGCCCATCTAAGGAGATTTTTCAAACCATGAAGAGTTCTAAAGAAATTGAAGATCTTGCTAAGCAATCCAAGTTGGAAACAAATTCAAAGAGTTCATGATTTTAGCACTAAGTTGTTAAATTTATCTCCAAAAAGATAGGCTTCAAGATTTGAAGTTTGCAACCCAAGAATTATCCCAAGATTTCACACGTCCAACACCCTTATACCAAGCTATCACACATCCAAAAAAAAAAAAATTTGAGCTCCTCATATGGTTTCAAATTTTGAATTAAATATGAGAATTTCAGATTTGCAAGTTTTTCTTCAAAGTGGGCCCCAAGAGAGGAAGTTGCATGAGATAAGAATAATCTTATTTTCAATAAGAATGTGGGCCAATCCCTTGAAAATCTCCCAAAACCCTCCTAATCCTAATCCAAATTGGACCCCACACTACTAATACTTACCCAAATCAAAACCTTGCAACCCAAGTTATCAAAAAATATAAAAAGAGCCAAAAAGGGGCTGCACAAAAAAAAAATACATTACCCCCATTCACCTTGGATGACCAGCAACAAAACCTCCCCTTTTTCCATTAATTTTTCTCCATCTTCCTTCCTCCATCACTACTTCATCCAAGACCTTCCCTAAGGCACACCACCACTTGGATTTCTAGCCACCATCGCACTGCCGTTGCCACCATCGGACCAGCCATTCATCATCTTCCCTTGCTTGGATTTCAGATCGCAAAACGAGAGCCGGTTGGATAGCTGTTCAAGATCGCGAGTCCCTCTCCTCCGTTTAGTGTTTCATGCGTCAAGGGTAAGGTTGGATGCACTTTATTTTAATTCAAATAATTTTGTAATGGTTATTTTCTTGTAATGGGTCTTTCATTAATAAATCAAGTTTATGGGGTCTTGGTCTTCACCAATGGGTCAACATCGAATTTTTGTGCGTAGTGACAGTACTCACTTAGTGCAGTGATCTTGATTTTTCTTGATGGCATTTAGCAAAGTGACCGCCAAAGTTTTAGAATTAAAATCCATTCTTTTTATTCTATGATTTTATTTTATTTTATTTTTATTTTTATGCATCTTCATAATTTTTACAATTGGTTGGAGTGACAAATCCTATGGTGAATGTAGTACATAGATTAGGTTTCTAGATTATGATTTTATTTTTCTTTGGTTCTAATTAATTTTTCAGACTTGTAATTAATTTTATATTAACGTAGGATTTGTGATTTTTATAGATTTTTTAAAGCTAGAACTAGTTTTTAAATAGGATGGGTTTTGCGAGATTAATTACTACTAGGAGATCGACCTCGGACTTTACTGAGTTATTACTACAATCGTGGCCTTGCACTTGGGGCTGACAATCAGTAACTAACCTTCACCAAAGCATAATTGGAAATAGGATTTTAAAATTAGGTAAGATTTGAGCTTACCCTATTCAACAACCCCCCATAGAGACCCAGTGTTGGTGACTATTCTTGACTTGGCTCTTATACACAGAGAGGTCCGGTGTATAACACTCCTCCCTTGAGTGGTATTTTGATATCTACTTGGGACCTCTTCGAGCAAGATTGCTTACAAATCAGCCTTTTCCTTCCAATGGGTCCCTACACGCTTAGAGTCTTGGGGATAGTGGCTCTTCCACACCCAGCATATGTATTGATAAGTCTACAAAATTGGGTCAAAAGCCATCATCTCATGTGCATTTGTAGACTTAATTAGGATAAATTGCATCATAATCCCATTATTTCATGCATTTGAGCATAAATATGGACCTTTAGTCAAAATCAGATAAAAACCCTTAATTTTTACATGAATTTATGAGATTGATAATTTACATCACCCATAGGTCCTGCTAATTAGATTCTAAGCACTGTAGCCCCATTGCGTTTATTAATTGCACCGATTGCATTTATTTCATTAATTCATTTTGCATTAAGTAGGGCCCATGCATCCCATGCATTTCGTCTTTAATTATTTCATTGCTAGTGATTTAGTTGTTTCATTGTGTAGGAGTTGTCATAAGCAATATTGAGGGGCCACATGGAAAGGAATTGAAAAGAGAAGAAAAGAAAAAATAAGGAAACCACACCCCTTGGGCGTGCTTCCCTATGCACGCCCATGAGGGGTGGGTCTCACTTGTGGTAGCATAATTCTTTCTCTTTCCAAGTTTCCAAGATTTCTCTCCTATCAAGATTTGAATTTCAAAACAATGAAAGAGTATTTTAGAAGAAATCTTTGGTGGAGCTTGAATTAGGAAGTTTTATCCACGATGATTTATGATGAGTTAGCAAAGAGAGATAGAAACCAAGAAGGATAAGAAGATCAATTGCAAAATGGAAGGTGATAAAATATTTTGAGAAAAATCATCCCAAGGGGATGTGGACATCCAACACTAGGGCTCACCTGCCCTAGGACATCCAAATCATCCCTTCCTCTTTCTCTCCCCCTACTCAATCCACACCATTGGATCTTCTCTCCACTGCAAAAGAAGTCTCTAAGACCCACTGCTGTATGACCTGCAAAATAAGAAGAGATCAAGATGGGCTAGAAGTTCAACTTGAATTCCAAAAGAAAACTACTTTCCTTACAAGTCAAGCCAAGATAGAGTCCTATTGTGTGAAGAGTTCCAAGCCATATAAAGAAAAAACAAACTATAAATATAACCCGCGGGGGAGTCCAAAGCATGCTCCCTAGGACTTGCATTAGATCTAGGTTCCTCTAGTCAAGTTCTCCACTTTTTCTTTTTCTTTTTTAAGGTAGCTTTGGGCCTTGTCCAGGAAAAGATGTTGTTTTTAGGAGGAGCTAAAGTTGTACGTAAGAATGCTCTCAATGAAAATATCCTCTCTCTTTTATGCAATGGTTGGTTGATTCTATGATCGAGACTACAGATGAAGTTAAGTAATCTCAAACTCTTTCTTTATGTTAGTATGTGTTTGATTACAATGGCGGCTCCAGGAATTGGAGTCAGTGGGGTCAACAAAAGACTTATCTTCCACAAATCGAATAAATTTATTTTCCCCTTTATCAACATCTGTCATCTACTTTCAATAATTCGACAAATGCTTCTAAATGGTTAGGATAGCTAGTATGAGTTCTAAATGTAGGCCCTTGAAAAGTTGAAAGGCCTCACTTTGATTCCAAAATCTGAAGCAACAGTGAAACCAAGCTCCGATCACAATTTGTCTCTTTAGAACTCAATTGCTTTGAGTTACTTGGAGTTTGCTGGCCAGATTGGGTTTGAATTATTTACAGAACAGTTTTCTAATTGGAACAAACAGAACTGTTTTGTGCAGAATTACAGCGGACGACACATGGATAGAATAGATTCAATTAATTCAGAGAATACGGTTCCAATAAATTCAATGTAGCTCATGAAAACACACCTCTAAATCTCAGTAAGTAATCTGATCAAAACTAAATGACTATGCCCACCCAAATGATTTTTAATTTATGTAAAAACGCTACTTACAAAAAAGAAACCCTTTATAGTTATGAATCCTGGAGAAGTAATAGTCCTATTAGATATACTTGGATAATAGGAAAGAAGGATTAAAAGTCCTAATGATCTCTTGAAAAAGAACTTAGATAAGAAAATTAGAAACTTGCTCATCGATAGTCCTATATGGTCTGTTGGACCAGGTTAGGACTTAGGTCCTGAGTTGTAAAATTACTCTTTGTGGTATGTTGGAGTCGGATGGTATGTTGGAGTGGGTTCTCTGTGTTATTTTCTAGGTTGTTTAGAATGGTATCTAACAAAGAGTCCACATTCAGAGAGTTCCATGTGTTTAGTGGAATAATGTTTCTTGGGGGGTTGGCTTTAGAGGAGTACTCTATCTATTGGGAGAATGAGTTGATGTTGAGTCTTTCATTTTTTTTTTCCTCTCCTAATGTGTTTATTTCCAGGGATGACATGGATTCTCACATTCTAAAGCAATGTTCTTCAGGGTTCTCTAGAAAGTCTTTATTTTTTTTTTTATTAGGAGAGTTGTTTGAGGCTTGGAGATTGGCTCCTTTTCAGGGGCATAGCTTTATTATAGAAAGATGTTCTGCTAGCCATTATTTTAGAGGTTTGGTGATGCAGATGGAAGAGGTGATTCAGACCATTTGTCTGAAAGGAAAACCTTTCATTGGTCTTACCCATTCTTAACAATTCAAACCAACTGACCATTCAAAATTTCTATTTGGGTTGCGTTTTTTCTTACTTTGGTGTATATAATACTAAATTTGTGTATGATTTATCTTTCAGCACTCTTCCAAAGAACAAAATGATTTACTTCACACAAACACTTCATATAAACAACCCAATGCCCCAACACACTACAACATTCACCACTCAACCATAGCACTTCAATGATTTACTTCACACAAACACCACGAATATTAAATAAAAGGGTTTGCAAGTAACAACTCAAATGAATAACCTATTCACCAATTATAGTAAAATGGTTCTCACCACATGGGGGCTCTAGGCTGTTCCATCCTTCCTTTTATGGGTGGCCAAGAAGAGATCAGTGCGAGTTAATGGTTGATCCAGATTTTTTGCTTTCTGTAAAAAAAAATTGGGATATTTTAAAAATATACTAGCACAAGTACCCATGCTGAGCACAACTGTCCATACAATATTCAATGTAAACTTCTGTTCATTCAGTCTAATTCTTTTTATGTTTCTTGTAATCAACCATCTATAAAAGAATATAGTATAATTGCAAAAAGAAGATATGTGCACAAATCTTACCAACTCTGCAGCCACTCTGGCCTGTCCCTTCCTTCCCGTTGTGTGCGGGCTCTTCAACTTTGACCTAGCAATCTTACCAGCCTCCCTGACAGCTAAGGCTGCCGACGTCGAGAAAATGTCCACAAATTTTACCCAATCTTCTGGTTTCACGAACTTGGGCACATTGCTCTTCCTCTCTGCATCTGTGAGGTATTTGTCTATTGCCTGATGACGAAGAACATACTTCCAACCTTTCCATGATATGTTTGCTTTCTTCATAACAAAATTTTTATGGATCTCACTAATGATGTAGGTGCTCTGCAGAGATTATGAATGAGGAGTTATGAATATAATGAAATGTTGATATAAACTTTATATTATATAAATGCAAAAGTACTCACAATCACGCCGTTCCAAATTTGCTCCTTAATCTCACTCGGCACATTTGTCCATGCCTTATATATCGGGGACACATATGTCCTCACCAGATTTCCTATCAACAAACTCAGTTGGGCAGCATTTGGTCCGATAGGTTAAAGTGATTTACTTAGGCACGCCTGTTTTGAATTGACTATTGTAAGGATTAGCTCGTTAAGAAAAATAAAATAAAAGTAAATACATATAATGATTGTTGGTAATATGTACTCTCATGGGAACTACACCGTACATAATGATTGTTGCTAATATGTACTCTCGTGGGAACTACACCCCGACGGTGTAGTTGCGGATGCAGCAAAACTATGTGTTGTTGATTGATCATATGATATACTAGCTGTAAAAAAAAAAATGTGAACTTTGAAAATTGTTGTCATATAAGGAACATTGAAATGTAAAAATAAGGAAGGAAACTAGATCGATGAAACATGAAAAAAATTCCAATTTAATGAAACATGATAAGTAAAAATTGGTCCATTTAATGAAATAAATATGCAATGAGAAGAATATTGACATGAACTTGTCACCTCAAATGATATCAACATCTGTAATATCATCATATAATGCTCTGATAGATGCATTTTCATTCGTTCTAGCCTCAAAGACTAACGGATCTTCATAAGAGTCCATGTCTTGATTAAGTCTTCTTGGAGCATCCAACACAACTTGCCACTCTTCCGTAGGACGACTTTGATCTTTGCAATAAAAGACGTGAGAAGCTTGAGAAGCAAGAACAAATGGCTCATCTGATTCTTTTGTAGTTCTCATTAACCTTTCTAAATTAACATATCTCAAGTTTGTTTCTGGATCAACTCTAATGTTTTTTGTGTTCTTTATACGCACTGAATCACAATTGAATACTACTACTTTGAAGTCATGGTAATCTAACTCAAGAATTTGTCTAACAATGCCATAGTAAGGGACCTCCTCAGATACAAAATTAGTATCATTTACACTAGATCTGAACTTAGTTAGAGCTTGCATAGAGACCCCATTGTTTTGTGTTTTTTTCGATATTTTCCGAATCCGCTGTGCAAAAAACATATCCATTTATCGCATATGAATGAAATAGCCTCAAATTTAGGTCCATCAGCAAACCTTTTCAAGACACTATTTTCCTCATTTTGTAATTGTTGTCTAAGCCAAGGAATGTAATCCATCACCTTTTCTGTTCGTATGGTGCCTCTCCGATTCTGAACATTAGATATGTGTTCCTGTACGTATCTATCATAATTCTTGAAATAAATTTATTGTAAAATTAAGATGCATAATACATGTAAAAAAATAGCTAAGAATAAAGAAATTAACCAAATTTCTCCTACTCTTTCTGTACAACATTCTCCACAGATGACTCCAATACCCATTTACGTGCTTGCTGGTACTGCACAATCTCAAGATATTCGACCTTCCCCTTTTTATTGATAGGATAGGCACATAAACCATCATCGTCCATCCACTTCCCCCATGCTTGCTTATGGCTTCCTTTTGTACCATTTGGCATATAATTCATGGCATACATCATTGCTTCATTCATGAGGAAGCACTTTGCAATAGAACCCTCTGGATAGGTATGATTCATCACATATCATTTGAATGTTTTCATCATCCTGCCACATGTCTCATTAATAAAATATCTACAGTAAACATTATTAAGGGGAAAAAAGATATATTTAGCTTTGAATTTGATTTACCTCTCAAAAGGATACATCCATCAATATCTAACGGGCCGCAAATTTTTGCCTCATCCGCCAAGTGCACAACAAGGTGTATCATAGATATGAAAAATGAGGGCGGAAAGTACTTTTCGAACACACATAATGTTTCTACAATGCTATCTTTCATCTTCATCAGCTCTTCACGGTTTATAATCTTCGAACTTAAGACATTGAAAAAGATAGACAATTGTCGAATAGCAGCACGTAATGGCTTCTGTGATTCAAATGCATGCATCAACATCACTGGTAGTAGTTGTTGCATGAGAATGTGATAATCATGAGACTTAAGGTTTTTGATCTCCAAATCATCCATGTTTACATTATGTCTCCAGTTACCACTATACCCAATGGGAGCCTTCAAATGGTATAAGGTTTTACATATTAAATCTTTCTCCAACCGGGACAATGTGTAAGGAGCATCTAGATAGGTCAACCTGTCATTCTTTTCTACGGGCCATAATTTTTTCTTAATCTTCATCTCCTTTTGGTCTTGGCGAGCTTGAAGACCATATTTCGTCTTATCCTTTGTATTCATAATTGTTCCAATTAAAATCTCTGTCAACATTCTTCTCAATATGCATCACATCCAAATTATGACGAATGGGAAGATCCTACAAAATTTATAGATTCGTGTTAGTATGTAAGTCATTTATACCGCATTGTTTTAATTTTAAGGTACATCAATGTAAAACGAACCCTCCAATATGGCAAGTCAAAAAAGATCGATCTCTTTGTCCATGGAGTGGGATTTTCATCATCCACGGGCCTCTTCCTTTTCTTACTCTTTCCAAAATTATTTTGAATATTATCCATTTTGCTTAACAGTTCGGAACCACTCAAACACCTTGGAGGTTTTCTATGTTCCTCTTTTACATTAAGTTGTGATTTTTTACTCCAGAAAGGATATCTCGAATTTGGTAGGAATCTTCTATGCTCCATGTAAGTACTCTTCTTTCCATGTTTTAGCCATAGTGAATCGGTCTCTTCTCCACACACAGGACATCCAAACTTTCCCGCGGTTTTACAACCTGACAAATGACCATATGCTGGGAAATCATGTATAACCCATAGCAGAATTGCTTTCATTGTGAACCTATTTTTATTGTAAGAGTCATACGTTATGGTTCCGATGGACCACAATTCATTCAACTCTACGATCAATGGTTGCAAATAAATGTCAATATCATGCCCTGGAGCTTTCTTTCCTGGAATCAATAATGTTAGCATCGTGAACTCCTTACGCACGCAAAGGGATGGAGGAAGATTATATGGAACCACCATAACAGGCCAGCAACTATGTGCATTGCTCTTTATCCCGAAAGGATTGAATCCATCCGTTGCAAGTCCTAATCGAACATTACGTGCCTCAGAAGAGAATTGTGGATTTTAACGATCAACTTGTTTCCAACAGGATGAATCCACTGGATGACGCATGATTGAGTCATTAGGTACTAAGCTTGCATTTGCATGCCATGTCATGCTCTTTGCAATCCATGGTACACCGTACATTCTTTGTAACCTTGGTGTAATAGGAAAGTATCTTAGCTTCTTCCAAGGAAAACGTACAGCTCTTGGCTCTGCAGGGTTTACCAGTTTCCATCTACTAAGCCCGCATGTTGGACAATTATCCTTTGTTTTCATGCTCTCTCCAGTAAAGTATGCAATCGTTGCGGCATGCATGTATAATTTTTTCCTCCATACGCAACAAATCGACAATCTTCTTGGCATTGTAAGTATTATCCGGCAAAGCATTGTGTTCTGGAAGTACCCTTTTGAAAAGTTATAACAATTATTTGAAACTCTTATTAGACCACTTATATTTAGTCTTCATGCTCAACAACTCAATTGTGACTAATAATTTCGTATCATCAGTTCGACACAAGGGATATAAGGGTTGCATCGCAACCTCCATCAACTTCTTATATTGGATACCCTCCGGTGAATTATCCTGAGCATGAACATCTTCTTCATGATTAGTTTCATCCATGCATGTAGGCTCATTACCCCCCATATGATATTCAACGCCATCCTCATTAGGGATACGTGCAAACACGTCATTCACCATATCAACCATTGTTGAAAATGCATCTTCATTATTGTTAATGGTGCCAATGTTTACAGTACCTGTAGAATGAATTTCTCCATGATGGATCCATTTGGTATAAGATGTATCTACGCCATCACATATCAAATGTTCACGGATGTCTCTTAATGTCTTTTTCCCTCCTACTATATTACGACATTTGACACAAGGGCAACAATACCAATCATCACCCCCCAGCTTTTGTCGATTAGCTCTTAATAACTCTAAGAAATCTTCAACTTCCTTGAAGTATTCATTAGATAACCTTGGTGCCATCATCCACTCTTTGTTCATGGCCATATTCTGAAAAATAAAAATTAGAACTTAAATTACAATATAACACAACATAATTCCTCCTCTTTGGAAACCAAAAACAGGGCATCGAATTATCTCATACACCTTACAATTTTTTTTTTTAACAAATACCCAACTGTTATCAAAAGTATCACTTAACAGTTTAATGAAAAAGAAATACATAAAAAATCTTAGGGAGACCTTTTAACAAATAGGGCCACATGCACTTTGCATAATATGACAAAATTTTCAAATTTTAACCTATTTTGTTATGATATCATCAAAGATATAATCTCAAACTATTAATTGTTCATCATTGTCCATGCTACGTCCATCAATCGAGAAAAATAATTTAAAACATGAAAAAGATCAAATGATGTAACCATAAAAACTTAAAAAGCTACATGGGTTTTTAGTTAATCTCATGAACCATACATGTATATGTATATGCTACAGACTTTAAGACAAAACTGAGGATCTTTCACTATTTTGGCATTCCAAGATCAAGCACCGTTTCACTAACAAAGATAGTTGTTTATAACATAAGAAGATCATGGCCCAGTAATAATGAGCAGAGCATAAGACATGCAAGCATGGATGGCTATCTTCAAATAGAGGCATAGAACGGGAAACCATTAAATAAAATAAATAAATGCACAAAATTATAAATGTTAGCCTGATGTCACATAAAGCGTAGAGAACAAATAAAAAAGACCACACCAAACTCATTTTCTAATCACCAAAAACACATCAACTATGCAATATAAAAACTCAAAAGATACGCAAAGATCTCATTTGAGCAGCCTAATAATAGTTGGGTCATGGGTGTTGAAGAAGTAGAAACATAAGATTTATGGGAACACGCCCAATCATCTTTATATTTTGTACAAGTTGAATGAATGTATGAGTTGATGAATTCAAAAGTCTCTAAGCATCTTTACCTTTTGTAGTTTCTGAAAATAAATACATTTTCATGGAAATACAGGTGAGATAGTTGAAATGAACCCAAGATCTTTCTAATTACCATGTAACTCAACAGGTACATTTACCTAACTTTCAAGGTAGCCAAAGCACTGAGTTGATGAAGATTGGCAACCAAGTTGACCCGTCTTACACTTGTATTAGACATTGATTGGAACTCACCCAATCAATCAAGTAAAAAGGAATGAGTTGCAGGGGACTTGACTCAACTTACCTTGCACTGTTAGTAAAGATTGATGGGAACTTACTCATACAGTCAGTCAGACAAAAGGGAATTACAATAGATAAATACATATATATATATATATATATATATATATATATATATACCCTATTTGTCAAAAAAAAAAAAAAAAAAAAGGATAAATGTTTTATATTTTATGATATATTAGAGTTGTTCCAAGTAAAGTTTTGAACCCAAGGTTCCAACACTGTCCCTATAATCTCTTATAGGTCAAGATCATAGATGAATCCTCGCAAGATAAATGTTTGTATTATGTTGCAGTCATCAAGGTTACACATCTGATGATGAGTTTTATGAAACATTGTTAGCAAAGAGATCGGTTTTATGAACCTCTTCTCATCATTGATCAATGAAGATTTCAACAATAAATAGTCTTTTGTCTCTACTGAAATAATTACAATTGCTGAAATATATAGAACAACTCACTCCTTGCTTTCATGAACGTACAAAGAATCTCAACAATAATACCTTCTAAAACTTTCATGCTCAGATTATTTCCTCTATGGCAGGATATTAAACAACATACTAAGGATTTCACACACAACTAACTAAATACAACATATGTGGTTGAAATATCTCAAATTACCCCAGTACCAATATTGGTATATGGGTGTGTTGGACCAAAAGAGCAGCAGAAGGGAGAGGCTGGAAGGAGTTGTTCCAAGCACATCAATGCCAATTGAACAATATAGAGCTTTACTAAAAAGATCTGACGTAAAAACACCATCTGGATATTATTAACACGGGCACTAACTAAATTTGCACATAAATGAAATATCATGTGTTTGGGCAACCTGGCTTATCTGTAAGTCAGTTTTTTTTTCTCTTTGTGTAAGACCCCAACCCTAGTGACCTCAATTAGTGTTGATTAAGTCGTGTGTTAGCTCTAAGTGTGTCTAGTGTGTTTTGGTTTAGTTTGTATTTAGAATAGCTTTGTTATAGCTTTGGAGAATTTTGAATGCCTTTGTGATTAGTGGGGGCCACTTTTTGGGGTTCCTTTTATGACTTTGCGTTTACTTGGGGGATTGTTCGAAATTTCTTTGATTGGTGTTTTTATCTCATATTTCTAATCTCGTCGATCTCTTCAACTTTCATGCTGATCCCGTTCCCGTCCCGAATCCCAAAACCCGATTTCCATTGCATTGAGGGCAAAACAATCTTTTTACACTAAATCCAGACCCAATATTTGATATTCCCGAAACCCGTGAAACATATACTTTTTAGAAACTAGAAATTTCGACGATCATTTCTTCCTTCTTTGTCAAATTCATTTGAAGTCCTGAAAGCCATGATTTTGACCCCACAAAGTTTCCTAGTGGTGGAGCCCATTTGCATTGCTTATATAAGAGAACCCATCTCTCTTTCCTTTCCTTTTTCCAGCACAACTCTCTCCAACCTAGGGTTTTCGTTGTTTCTCTTCTTCTTCTTGCTTTCCATCACAAAATCTTCACCAAACATTGCACAAATTAAATAATGGATGTCACCATCCTCTTCCTCTCCTTCAAGGCTCTTCATTGACACCATTTTTGAAGAAAACTCTTCACTCCAAGATCCCCATTGAGCTTGTCTTGCCCATTTGGAGAACCTATAGGCAAGCAATCATCTCTATCTTCTAGATTTGTGTTCTTGTGACCTTAGAGGAGCTCAATTTCCATTATTAGAAGCTCTCTCTTCCTATTCATTTGTTTGACCCATTTTAGGGTTGTTTTGGGGGTTTTTGTAGAGATTTTGATCTTGTGCTTGGATAGCTTGCTTAGAGCTTAGATAGCTTGATAGAGACCTTGAGGCAAGTAGATGAATTGATGATTTGTGCATTAACTGATTTTATGAGAAATTTGTTGATTTATCATGATTTACTTATTTCTATTGTCTCGCATTGACTTAAAATGAATGCTCATTAAGAGTTTTACTAACTCATTTATGGTTTAAAAATGTGGTTGTTAGCTCTTCATTTATTACTTGTCTTGGTACAAATGACTATTTATGATTGTGGATTTTCTCTCTTCTTTGTGGTTGAATATAAGTAAGAAGAAGGTTTCTCATTTAATGCTTAGGGAAGTTATGATATGAAGGAAGTGTTGAATGTTGAATAGAAAGAGCTTTTAGCTCATTTTTTATTGCAGGAAAATGAATGGGAATGAAGGGAAATAGTTTGAAGGAGAAATGGGCTCAAATCTGGACACAGTAGGGTCTTTCCTCACCTGGCGGTTCAGCCTGCAGCCACCTGTCGGCAAGCCGCCAAGTGACCGGCAATTAACTGCCAGCTGACCGAACCATTGCGGTCACATTTCCAGAGAGCACATATTCACCCAGAATTCGTGGTTAGCCCCACGGTTAGCCTGCGGCTAACCGCCAGATGATCAAACTGTCGCGGCCACTTTTCCAGAGAGCATGTTTTCTCGTAGAAGGCGCGGTCAGCCTCACGGTTAGCCAACGACTAACCGCCGAACATATCGGTGACTAACCGTCAACTAACCAAACCCATTTCGGTTACATTTCCAGAGTTCTGTAGCTACCTGGTGACTCCACGGTCAGTCTCGCGGTTATCAAGCGACTAGTCGCCGAACCTATCAGTGGCTAACCACCAGCTGACCGAGATCACACAGAATTTCTGAAATAAAGAGAAACGAAGACGATTATGTCTCAATCATTTGTGCACCCCTTTAGAGAATGATGGGGACTGTTCAACCAGAGATATGTATGGAGTTCGTTTGAGAAAGAAACCATCACACAAAGATTCGTTTGAAACCTTAAGAAAATCCTAAGGTGTATAAAGAGCCCGGAATGTCTCCGAACTCAAGGAGTACCAATTTATGTTGAAATTGACATACGGGACCCTTATTCACCTTGATTAGTTTTGCATCCCGATACTTGTCCTGAAAATTTTGAATTTTGATTCATCATTCCTGAAAGCTTTGAAACTGTATAGTAGCATTTTGCTAATCCCGATATGCACTTCCTATTTGAAATGATATTTGTGCCTTCGAGCACCCCGTCCCGCCTTTTTATATAGTGCATCATATGAATTTTGTATATGCCTTGTTTTTATGTGATTTAACCCATGAGTCGGCACCACTGAGCTTGGATAACCTTGTCGGTCTAATCCACCGACTTGGAGATCCCCCTCCCATCCCACCAACTGCAGTTTGGATCCTGCTGCCCGGTTATTACGGTGGTCTTGTTCCGATGCGGCAGATTTATACTATGGTTCCCGATGCCCGGCTCGCTACCGTGGTCATGTCCCGTATTATTATTATGTATATGTATACGTTACTTATGTTGCATCTCTTCACTTTGGTGACTGAGTTCAACATCCCGATATGCTCATGTCACTTCAGTGATAGAGGACTTAGCTTCGTGTGATTACCATATTACTTGTTTCCCGTTTTCCTTGGATACCTTACATGTTTTATATTGCATTTATATTTCGAATAAATGATCATTCTGTTTTATGAGATTTATTGTTTTAACAGGTTTAAATGTTTTCCAAGGTAATTTCAATTATTGTTTTATCTTTTCACATACCTACCAAACCGTCGTGTTTGACCCTTGTTTTGGCACTCAGGTCCCGTCGTCGGTTATCCTGAGAAGGAGCACGAGGAGGCGGTCAGAGAACTGCAACGTCTAGTTGAGTGGCACGCCGATGATGTCGTTTAGACATTCGGGTGTTTGAGTCACGTAACATTTTGGGTTAGGAATTAACCATTCTTTTGGGAACTTGATATTTTGTTTATATTGGCCTTTGTTAGCCTCTATTTTTGGGAATTGTAATTAAATGATCATGATGTAAACTTTAACTTTCTTTTAGGAAATAGCTAATGAACATTGCTCATTTTGATACTGGTGTTAATTATGTTTTAATCTTGTTATCTTGGACATGAATATATGAATTAGATTTGCTACACGCTTCCGTGCTTAAAAAAAAAATTCATGTCAATGTGATATCCTCATCGCGGACACCTATGGGAAATCGCGTGTACGAGTGGCATCTCTTATGGACTCGTATACGTTTTGATTTAAATTAATTCATAGGATTGTATATCATTCATTCATCATCCACATAATTTCATCTTTACCATCCCGATCCCGGGCTAGGCCCGTGGGACCCGGTCCGGGGTCACAACATTTTGCCATAACAAATTATAGGTAATCAGATTTGCATGCAACTAGATTACAGGGAAACAAAGTTCAAGGATCAATTAGGGCCCATATGACCTTTCCTTCCCTGTTCCAAGGACACCAGTGTGACACACAACAAAGAAGGGTGAGGATTGCTAGCATGAAAATCTACTAACAGGGAGGTTTGTGAGAGGATCAAATTCAAAGTCAGAAGGAGAAGCCATTCCATTTATAAAATATGGAAACATCCTAACATGCAAAATACTGTAAGGGCATGATTCGCTATGTCTTTCTTCAGCAACGGACAACTTTCTTGAAACCCTTGATAAAAGTCACAGAAATTGAATTCGAAGTTCCTTTGGAAAAAAACAGAATGCATATTATTTATCAGAAAATAATTTTTTCTACCGACTTAAAAGTTTGTGTATGCATTCCATTGACTCAAATAATATGAAGGCCTTTCAGTGCCAAGAGAAGTGCTAGTTCTTCAGTGATGACTACATTACAAGAGGTAGGGGACATCCAACGAAAAATATCAAGATAGGGAGTGGAATTTGTTGCAAAATTATCTGCATAACTTAAATAGCATTGCTATAGTTAGGATCCAAGAACTTGTGCACTTAAAACATGAAACTGTACACAAACAGATTGGGAGGAAGAACTCCTTTCAGGTGGAATAAGATGACAAGTGAGAAAACTAAAAAAGAAAAGGAAATATAACGGATACAATTGAGATCATTTGTCCTTCCACATTTATCCTTTCATGTGATAGTGGTCCATTTAGATGAATTTAAGTCCACTAAGAGTTTGAATCCTTCTACAAAGAAAAATCTTCAAAGTACTATGTTTATTGGATGCTTTTGAACCTACCATAAAAAAAAAATCTTGAATGGAAAGGGAGACAAAAATGGGGGCAGTGCTATGTAAGCAAAGGCCACGATGAACCTTATAGTACCCTCAAACAATCACAATCCACTATATTGCACCACACCAAAACAAGAAATCTACAACAACCACATCTAAGCACAACAAACACAGAATGCCCTGTCTATCCCTGGTGTAGCCAACAAAAATGCAACAGCATTTGATTTCCCTCCAACATGATGGGAAATAGCATCTAAAGAAGCAGACAAAGCTCTAACCCCATTCAAGATAGAATGGAATCTCCAAGGACCCCCAACTAACACAGAGACCCATTAGTTTGCATTTAACAAGTCACTTTTGACTATAAGCCGGCCAAAGGACTGCTTGAAGATTTCCAATGCCTTCCTACTCACTATTGCATTAGCATTGTTCGAGTGCTTCACCCTGCTCAGGGAAATGATTACAGAGCGGAAGATTCAGAGCAACACTTTGTTTCCCCATATCTTCTAAACTTCGAAAACAATATTCATCTAAATATTGAATCCCACAATCAAATGTACTATTAAGGGCTGCATTCATAAGGTACAATGGAATAAACCCCTTTTGAGACAAACACAACAGAAAAAGCAGTCAAAGACAAGTTTCAGATTCACTGCTTAGAACACAACTCCGAGATCTGAATAAACCCCTTTTGAGACAAACACAACAAAAAAGGCAGTGAACGAGAAGTTTCAGATTCACAGCTTAGAACAAAACTCCAAGATCTATAAACCCAACTTTTTTCAATTAACAAAATCACCATAACCAACTCAATAAACGAATAACATCTTGAGAATATATAGAAAATGAATGGATCAAAACCAAAAGAAGAAGAAAATGAAAGTCCGGGATCCTAACCCTAGAGGGGGGGGTGAATAGGGTGATCTTCTATTAAGTGACCAATTATGGCCAATTTTAATTTCTTAACAATTAACTAGTCACATGTGATGATTAACAAACAATATGCGGAAGCTTAAACAAAACAATCACTACAAAGCAAACACTACTACACAAGGATTTATAGTAGTTCGGCCTCAATGCCTACATCCATTACTGGCTTGTGATCCAACACCCCACCGGATTTTCACTATTTATGCTTTTCAAAAGGCTAAGCAATAACCTTTACAATATGCTTTCCAAGGCTAAGCAATAACCTAACAATGTTATTTTTCTAGGCTAAACAACAACCTATCCAAGGTGTTTTTCTAGGCTAAGCAATAACCTTTACAATAAAGAGATTTTCTCTCAAGGTAGTGTCTTCACAAAACACTCTAAGAGAATACAATTAAGCTCAATTACAATGCCTCTTAAAATAGGCGGATAAAAAAGTGAAAAACAAATTCACATAAAACTCAATGAAATGCAAAGATGAATGCTCATGGTGTGTGTATGAAAACTTCAATCAAGTTTAAATTAAGCCCAATCAATATTTGCTTAACGCATTTAAAAGTTTAAGGCACACAAAAGATTTGATTGAAGTGAAATGCAAATCACATGTATAAATACTAACTTGTTGGTGATATAAAAATCAAAGGCTCACAAGTTGTATGAAACTATTTAAGACTAAATATGTGATGCATGTGCAATGTTGTTTTCAAAAACAAAGTACTAAAACTAAGGTTCAAATAAATGAAAACAACAATATGATTCAACCAAGTAAATAAAACATGTTATTAAAGAAATCAAACGTTTTGACAAAATATGTTTTATAAAGTTTTAAAACAAACTTGGTTTGAAATCAAAGGTGAAGAATCCAATCCAACTTAAATCAAAGATTAAGAGAAGTGATGGATTCAACACATCATAGTTATCATGCTAAAATTCATTTACCAATAATTTAAACAAAGTATATAACATATGATAATGAAAAGTAAAATTTACATAGAGATTTAACTTCATTAATCCAAGCTTTAGCTTTCCATTAGACCCCTTGGTCTTTCTTAGTTCATCCCTTTTCTTTTGTCTTCAAAGACCTTAAGGAAGACTAAAAATATTCAACAACATTTTCAAGGGAATGAACCTCATTTTATACTCAAAAAATGAGTTCTAGCGTGTCCCCGGTTGACCTGCACATTTCCCCGGTCGACCTGGCTTTAACGGTCAAAAATCTGACCGTTTGAAAAAGTAGCCAACGGCTCTTTTCCCGGTCGACCCGCAGTGTGCGCGGTCGACCGGGTCCATGGGCTCGGTCAACCGAGCACACTGCGGGTCGACCTGGGCCCAGGGACCAAATTCTCCAAAAATACATATTTCAAAGATTTTTCTTGTGGGGACTTTTGGGCCATTAAATCAAGCTTGGAATCATGATTTTAATTCAATCTAAGTTCTTTTAAAATCATGAAACATAAAAGCCTAAAATGATTTGAAAGATTTAAAACATAGGCTAGCTTGATTCATAAAACTTCTTTTCAAATTAAAATGCATCCAATCAAAACATGCATGAAACATATGATTTACAAGATTTAAAACAATGCATGAGTAAATCAAGATTTCAAGATTTTCTAAATCAATGCAAGTGTGAAAAATTCGAATGATGCTAAAATGATAGTGCATCCATCAAATTGCAATACACAAAATTCCTAACAATCTCCCCCTTTGCAATTTGATGGCAAACCTTACTCAACACCGAATTTCACACAAAGTCTTCAGCTCCCCCTAGGCTAGACAAGACTTGAAATCTTCTTGGGATGCTTCTTCACTTAGCTTGGGCTCTAGGTCTTTTTCTTCATTCTCCTTGATGCTTGGAGCTTGATCATTCTTTAAGCTTTCTTTTCATTGGCCAAGCATCTTCTTTTAGCTCCCAAACTTTCTCTTCTTTCACTCTCCCCCTTTGACCATGCACTCTCTCCCTTTTGGCAAGATTGCATTCTCTCCCTGTTTAAACAACTTGAACACTCTCTCCCCCTTTGATATTAAATTGCAAAGGAACCTACACACATGAAACAAAGAAAATACCTTTGAGTAGCACCTGTTAACAAAAGAATTCGAAAATGAAATACATAACAGGTTTTCATGTATGGGTAGCAATCTAAAAGGGTAAATAGTCAATACAAGGGTGAATTTGATCAAAACTAATACTTCCTATGAAGGTTTACACTCCCCCTCAATCCATTCTCTCATTTTGTCAAACTTTTGACAAATATCTAACTATTTGGAGCAAGAAGAAGATGGTTTAACCAATTGAGGGTTAACTTCAAGAGAAGGATTAGATACAAGTTTAACTATTGAGCTCAATATGATCAAATTACCATTATAAAGATACCAATTGACGGGTAAGCTATAGGATAATTAAAGAGCACGGTCAAAAGGATAATTTATCATGGATATCAATTGAAATATATATAAAACAAATATACTATTTGAGATTGAAGGATATGACTATTAACTCAATCACTCTAAAATGGAGTTAGGGAATATACCTATTAGGGTTCATCCAAATTAGAGCTATCCATGAAGTTATGGGGATTACAAAACATAGCATCAATCAATTTAACTATGAAAAATCATGTGCTATGAAAGTTTTGAAAACATTTCATTCAATCATAAAATATAACTATCAAGAGCAAGATGAATGAAATGAAATTCAACCATGAAGCCAACCTCAACTATTAACCAACCAATATTATGATCACATAAACAAGGTGGTCATGATATTTACCTATATGAGCAAGAGAGGTGGCAAACATGAAAATTATGATGCTAATGGAATGTGTCATGGAATGAAAACATATTACTATAAAGTTCAATCCAATGTACATGGTCTATCACATTCTCAAGATATGACATCAATTTGATATTACAACAATCGAAAATTATACCAATTGAAACCAATTGAATTTGAAAACATGATTAAGAGCAAGGATGTGACAAACACAAAATTCCATCAAGCATCATAAATGGATATTCATCACTTTTAATGATATAACTAATGAGCATAGTGATGAACATGAAAAATTTCATAAAAAGATATAACTTAAAAGAATATGCAATTTACAAAGTGTCAAAATCATATGAATTCAACATCTAAGAAATCCATCAAACAATAGATATAACTATGAAATACAAGAAATGAATTTCAAAGAGGTTCATAAGATTAAGCACACTATTATGAAGTTGAGACATGTATAAAGAATGATACCAATAAGAAAACTATACATAAATCAACAACATAACCATCCAAAAAAAATGACTAGAAAGCACAAAGGATGGATTTAAGAGTCCTAGAATGGTGTCTAAAAATCAAACTAAAATTAAGCACAACCAAACAAGGACCTATATAGACATTTGCATATAACAAGAGTGTAACTAAATGGGCAAACATGCAAATTGTCTATCACAACATTCATTTTCATTTAAGTCAATATAACCAATTGCATAAGGAAATGAGAAAATGGAAGATGCTTTGATGATTAAAACTAATAATGATGTAGAGCATTTCCATTCATACAATCTTCAAATCATTTCAATAAACAAAATCCAACAATGAGCATAAAAAGAATGATTTTGAAGATAATCAATTTTCAACTTGCATTTAATAATATATAACTTATTTGAAACACATGCAAGTTGACTTTATGAAACAATAATCTTCCATTAGAAAGTATAACTTAGAAAAACATGAAAAATCCAAAAAAGTTTCAAATCATTTGTTTTTCAAAATAAATAAGTCATTCAAACAAATGATTTTGCAATATCAATTGATTATGAAAGATCTAGCTATGAAAGCTTTTGAAATCATAATCAATTGATCATGTAGAAATGCAATACAAGATATAACTATATGAGAGTAAGAAACAAATCTATCATGAGGAAAATATAATCAAATGATTTTGAAAACCATGATATGTAACTAGAGAAGTACATGAAAACAAAATCAATTGATTACAAATAAACATTGCATTTAAAGAAATGTTACTAATGAAAGAACATAAATGTAAATGATCATGACCAACAATATGATTTAACTATAAAGGATAGGTTGATCAATGAGGTTCAAGGCCTTAAGATTTGACTATGTATATAACTTTAGGAATCCACCTAAGGTCTTGAGAGGGTTGATCTTTGAGGTCTAGTTTAGAAGCCCCACCAACATTAGGAGATTTGACTTGATAAATTTTCAATTTAGACTTATCACCATTATATTTAGATTTAACTAAATTTAGCTTAGGTTGGTGATTAGTCTTTTGAGGTTGGTGATTCTTCTTCTTAGGGGATTGATTTCTTTTCTTCTTATTTTCTCCCTTTATTTGACTTTTAAATTTTAGATTTAATTTTGCAACTTTATTCAAAAGTTCTTTCGTATGATGACTTAAGAGAGATAGATTGAGAAGCTTTTTTGTTGATATATTCTTTTATAATTGGTTTAACTTGTTTAACCTTTTTAGAATCTATCTTAGGAGACTCCTTTTTAATTGATTTAACTTGTTTAATCTTCTTGGAGTCTTCTTTGATTTTTAGTGCCTTACCCTTCATAGATTTTGATTCTACTTTCTTGAGTTCAAAGATGGGTTTAGACACATGGCTTCTTCTTAGTTTGCACTCAAACCTAAAATGCCCTTGAATGCCACAATAATTACATTTAGATATGGGCAAGGAAGTATAAGTGCTAGAGAATGAGGACTCACCTTTCACAAAAGTGTTGGTGAATTTAGGGTCATGTGAAATATTCTTATTATAACCAAGACCCGTCCTATCTCTTTGTGATTTACCCAATTTAAATAACTTTTCAAATTTTTTTTCACTTTGGGTAAATTTGCACTCATACTTTTGTTTGTAGCTTTCAAGTTGAGTGACTTGGTTTTTAAGGGTTGAATTTTCATTTTTAACTTTTATTAGTTCATTTTCAATTCCCTTAAATTTGTTTAGTTCTTCATGGGCAAGTTTTAACTCAAATTTAAGTTCATTAATAACATTAGATCCAAGTTCTAAAGTTTTTATCTTATTTTGAGCATTAGATAAATTTTCCTTAGAAGTAGTCAACTTGGATTCTAGGTTGTTAATGTTTTTGTCTTGCCTTTGTAATTGATCTCTTAGTTTTGAATTTTCCTTATTAAGATCATCATTTTCTATTTTTAATTCATTTAGATCATCTTTAATATTATGAAGGTTATTCAAAGAGATCATAAACTTAGAGTCTAGACAATGTATAACTTCTTATTTCTATCTAAGTTCATCTTTTGAAGAAACTAATTCCTTGTTTAGTCTTTTAGATTCTTCTTATAATCTTTTATTATTCTTATCAAGCTTTAAGGATAATGTATATAATTCATCATAAGCTTGGTGAATATCATCTTCATTTTCATCATTTTCTTCTTCTTTTAAGTCAAATTGAGATTCATTAATTTGAAGGTTTGAATCTTCAATAGATGGAAGAAGGAGGGATCTAGAAGAATCTACACAATCTAAAATAGTGGAATCCATTCTAATGATTTTCATGAAAACACAACACTAGGGTTTTGACTCTAGGGTTTTACACTTAATCAAGAGTTCCAAAAACACTTGATCCTAAAATAGAGCACGAGGCACTGATACCAATTGAAAGTCCGGGATCCTAACCCTAGAAGGGGGGTGAATAGGGTGATCTTCTATTAAGTGACCAATTATGGCCAATTTTAATTTCTTAACAATTAACTAGTCACATGTGATGATTAACAAACAATATGCGGAAGCTTAAACAAAATAATCACCACAAAGCAAACACCACTACACAAGGATTTATAGTGGTTCGGCCTCAATGCCTACATCCACTACCGGCTTGTGATCCAACACCCCACCGGATTTTAACTATTTATGCTTTTCAAAAGGCTAAGCAATAACCTTTACAATATGCTTTCCAAGGCTAAACAATAACCTAACAATGTTGTTTTTCTATGCTAAACAACAGCCTATCCAAGGTGCTTTTCTAGGCTAAGCAATAACCTTTACAATAAAGAGATTTTCTCTCAAGGTAGTGTCTTCACAAACACTCTAAGAGAATACAATTAAGCTCAATTACAATGCCTCTTAAAATAGGCGGATAAGAAAGTGAAAAACAAATTCACACAACACTCTATGAAATGCAAAGATGAATGCTCATGGTGTGTGTGTGAAAACTTCAATCAAGTTTAAATTAAGCCCAATCAATATTTGCTTAACGCATTTAAAAGTTTAAGGCACATAAAAGATTTGATTGAAGTGAAATGCAAATCACATGTATAAATACTAACTTGTTGATGATATAAAAATCAAAGGCTCACAAGTTGTATGAAACTATTTAAGACTAAATATGTGATGCATGTGCAATGTTGTTTTCAAAAACAAAGTAGTAAAACTAAGGTTCAAATGAATGAAAACAACAATATGATTCAACCAAGTAAATGAAACATGTTATAAAAGAAATCAAACGTTTTGACAAAACATGTTTTATAAAGTTTTAAAACAAACTTAGTTTGAAATCAAAGGTGAAGAATCCAATCCAACTTAAATCAAAGATTAAGAGAAGTGATGGATTCAACACATCATAGTTATCATGCTAAAAATCATTTACCAATAATTTAAACAAAGCATATAACATATGATAATGAAAAGTAAAACTTACTTAGATATTTAACTTCATTAATCCAAGCTTTAGCTTTCCATTAAACCCCTTGGTCTTTCTTAGTTCATCCCTTTTTTTTTTGTCTTCAAAGACCTTAAGGAAGACTAAAAATATTCAACAACATTTTCAAGGGAATGAACCTCATTTTATACTCAAAAAATGAGTTATGGCGTGTCCCCGGTCGACCTGCACCTTTCCCCGGTCGACTTGGCCTTAACGGTAAAAAATCTGACCGTTTGAAAAAGTAGCCAACGGCTCTTTTCCCGGTCGACCCGCAGTGTGCGCGGTCGACCGGGTCCATGGGCTCGGTCAACCGAGCACACTGCGGGTCGACCTGGGCCCAGGGACCAAATTCTTCAAAAATGCATATTTCAAAGGTTTTTCTTGTGGGGACTTTTGGGCCATGAAATCAAGCTTGAAATCATGATTTTAATTCAATCTAAGTTCTTTTAAAATCATGAAACATAAAAGCCTAAAATGATTTGAAAGATTTAAAACATAGGCTAGCTTGATTCATAAAACTTCTTTTCAAATTAAAATGCATCCAATCAAAACATGCATGAAACATATGATTTACAAGATTTAAAACAATGCATGAGTAAATCAAGATTTCAAGATTTTCTAAATCAATGCAAGTGTGAAAAATTCGAATGATGTTAAAATGATAATACATCCATCAAATTGCAATACACAAAATTCCTAACAGAAAATACCTTCGTAGCAGAAGTCGAAGTGTCGTTGCCGATCGAGGTGGAGGAGACCATCCACCAAAGTCGAAGTGCCCCTGCCGATCAAGGGGGAGAGGGGGAGAGAGGGAGAGAGACCGAGTGGGAAAACATCAAATATGGAAGTAGGGTTTTTTTTTTTTTTTTTTTTTTTTTTTTTTTTTTTTTTTTTTTGGGGGGGGGGTGGGGGGGGGGGGGGGGTGTGTGGTGGTGGGTAGGGCAAGGGTAAAAGGGGGAAGATCTTGATAGATATAGGGTTGGCGCGGGAGTGTCGAGAATATTGCCCAAATATGGGCGCGCGGGTTTTTCTTGCGCCAATAAATCTACCATGGGCCATCGGTAACATGAATAATCTGTCGAAAAAAAAAAAAACAGACGGGCCACATCAGTCAGTAAAACCAAGGCGTAGGAGTCATTAATCATCCCTTTTGACATAGTGGGGGGCGTCTGGATCTGATGGACTCCCAAGCAGAAACTAAGGAGAGATGGATGGAGCTGGAGCTGGACCAGATCAGCACATCTGGCTTTGCAACCAGGGAGAAGGAAGCAAGGAGAGAGGAGGAAAAGGAGACCACCTGCTGAGGAAGAGAGAGGCTAAGAAGCCTCTGGCTGTTAGAGAAGACGTCGTGGATAGAACCTGCCCAGGGGAATGGAATCTCATAAAAGATCTTGTGCCAAGGAAAGGGGGTTGTGCCATTTATTGTGCCAGAAGCAAGAGCTTTTACCATCTCCCAAAACCGAGTGGCTTGTGAAAGAGAAATAGTGAATTTCTCTTTATAGGCCTCCAAATGCAAGAGCCAGAGGAAGGAGAGATAGGGTGCCAAGGAGAGAATCCTTTGTAGTACTTAGTTTTGAACCAGTTTGCCCACAGGGAAGAAGACGAGAAAAAAGGTATTTAGAGGTTAAGTTAGGGTAAATAAAGAGTTACTGACAAAATGTTAAAAATGGGAATTTTTAAAAAGAATAAAAGTTGGACCCATTATTTTTTTTATTTTTTATTTATTTAGGTAGACAGATAGCCCATTAACTTAGGCATTGAGTGGGGTTAAAAACTTTCCATAAGTTCAATTCATGAAAGAAATTCTTTTTTTTTTTTTAATATTGTCCCAGATCTCAATGGGGTCAATTGACCCCACTGGGATTAATGTAGCGCCGCCCATGTTTGATTAAGTATTGATGTTCTTGAATGTTTAGTAGGCTTGTCTCCATACTAGTAGGAACCTTCCATATTATAGTTTTGAATGCCAAAATAGGCTTTTTATTACCCTTGCTTATTTTTTGTAGGCCATGCATAGGAATATGTTCTTTTTGATCGTTTATGCTAAGATTTGATGAGTAATTATTAAGTAATTTTAGTAATTTAATGAAGGGAATGAGGTCTTGTTTTTACTAAATTTTATAGAAAAATAGTCTCTTTTGAGAAAACTAGTTTTAAAGTTATATTATCCGGATTTGAATGCCTTGATTGGATCAAGGTCTGAAGTAGAAAACTTGATAAAACATGTATTTTCACTAAGAAAGTGGTTTTGGATTTTTTTTTGATGGATTCTGAATGCCTTGATTCATTTTATTATCATTGTTATGCATTATCTTATTACTTTAATTAATTTTCTACATTATCAGTTAATTGTGACATCATCTTAATTAGAATTTCTTCTTGATTTGCTCTCTAGGGGTTCAACCCGTACTTGTCATTGTCTATTCGTAGACACCCGTACACTTGCAATATTTTTAGTGTTGATTGAAATTACGATCATGTATGTACAGAAGTTTGGTGTATAACGCTCCTCCCTTGGTTTCCTGGTATCTACTAGAGACCTCTTAGGATGGGAGTGCCTACTCATTAGCCTCTCCCTTCCTCTGGATCCCTGGCCACTTAGAGACCTGGGGATAGTGACTCTTCCACACCCAGCCTGTATATACATAGAGGTCCGGTGTATAACCCTCCACCATTGGGTGCTTTCCTGGTATCTAATTGAGATCTCTTGGATGAGGCTGCCTCATCAATCGTGATCCTCACCTCAACACTGCTGCCCTCCAGCTCTCAAGTATTCTACCTCTTCTTTGCGATTTTAGCGTCTAGTCTTGGACACATATTGGTCGTGCATACCATGCTCCTCAAGGATGTTAGTTCTTGGCTTTGGCGGCCCTTTGGACAGTTTTCTGATCTCAGTTTTTGGGATTTTAGATAGTCACAAGTTAGAGGTTTCTATGAGAACATTCGTAGTGAGGACTTGAGATTCTTTCAAATCCTTTAGATCTCAAAAGGCTATGGTATCTTAGTCAATTTCTTGGGTTTGTACAAGGGGTATTAGTAGACACTAGGTTGGCTAAAAGCTTAGTGTCAACCCGGAATCACTGATATCTCCACATTGTATACCTTATCCAAAAATCAATAAAGAGAAACTTTGCTTTGCCAATTAGCTATAATTTTTCCTTTCAAATTTGAGTACCTTGTACTATGGCGACTCCACTAGTCTCTAAATCATCATATTCCTCTTTTTTTTGTTAAACTTCTCCCATGCAGGGCGGACCTTAAAAACTCTCCTTTGTGTGTGTGCGCGCGCACGCGCGCGCGTGTGTGTGTGGGGGGTGGGGGGCCGCGCGGAAACTCTCCTTTGTGTGTGTGTGTGTGTGTGGGGCGCGGGGGGGGGGGGGGGGGGGGGGGCGGCGGCGCCACGCGGTTGGTTAAACATAGAAATAAGAGTTAAATACTAAGTCATTTGTTGTCATTTTTACAAGAAGCATTAGGCTAAAAATATATCGAAACCAAATCTAAGCAGAAAAAGAAGAAACTCTATGACACTACCCAAGATTACAATCAAAACAACAAAAAATACATGTATCATTGAACAAGAATTAGGTAAAATCCAATTTTCATTAAAACTTCAAATCATTTCACAATAGTCTATTCTTAAACATTTTGATGGACAGGTCGTTCAACATAACCCATTAGAAGAAATTACATTCTAAATAATTGTTTCACACTTCTACACGCACGCGCACAACAAGACTTCAAAGTCTTGGTATTTTTGTCAATATATCGTGGCTTTCTTATATATATATATAATCTCTGTTTTCTTAGCCCCTAAAAAAGTCTAGGTACAATGGCCAAAATATCTTTGACTCCAAACCTGGTCATTGGCCAGCCCAATCGACTAATCTGATAAACCTAAAATACAAGACATAAACCCAACAATAATACATTCAAAGAAATCTAGTGTCTTCAAAACAAATCATCCAAAAAGTAAATAACAGAAATAAAAACATGTATACCCATTACTATGAGCCCCAAAATCAACCTCCGAGCTCATTTAAAGTAGAGCTTGGGCTTGGGGCTTGGGGGACATCCTTCTGTACTCTAATCACCACAATTTGAAGGAGTTCTTTGTTACACAAGATCTTTGGAGATACAGTATTGGGCCTATTCTAATCCATAATGCATAGATGAAAGCATACTATTGGCCTGGACAGTTGGGATCTGAGTCAAGAAATGGTGCGGTTAATGAGAAAACAAAGTTCTAACAAGTGGACAGAATAGTGTAAGCATGAACAAAAATGCTACCTGTCCCGGATTCTGTCCAGAATCCGGGTTGGGATCCAACGGACCCCAAGGGGCACTCTGTCCCGGATTCTAATTGGGATCCAACGGACCCCAAGGGGCACTCTGTCCCGGATTCTGGACAGATTCTGGACAGAATCCGGGACAGGTAGCAGGGCTCAAGCATGAAATAGCATCCTATTAATAATCTGAGCAGATCTGTGCAGCATGTGCGCTTTGGAAACGGATCCCTGTTTCTCTCTTCGGCCCCTTCGCGTGGCAGCCCCTCATTCGTCCTTTCTTTGGACAAAACAGGGAATCTGATCCTTGAGCTTTATGATGTATTGACTATGAGTCCCATCTTTGGACAGGATGGAATTGAAAGTTCTGGTCTAACCCATTCATGGATCTGATCATTAATATTTATGAGATCTGATGGTGTATACCAAACTCGAGCCCGCGCTCATCAAATGCACTGTGCCCAATAACCCACTCGAAAAGCTAAGAAAGGACATGACCATTACTTTCATGGTCCCATGGCCTGGCATATACGGCAATCTACCATATTTTCGTTTCCTGTTCCTAAACAAAATGGTTTTTCCCAACTCTGAGGAACTATATAACTTGAATGGCTCTTTTGACGTCCTCAGTAGAAAAAGATCGCAAGAAGAGACGTTTGCTGCAGATGGGGCCCAAATGGATATCTAAAACTCCCGAAAGGGCCTTTTAATTGACATTTCTTTCATGGTTTTTCAATAGGGGTCCATCTATGATAAATGAGAGACCCTTTATATGCATTTAGCCATTGAATTGGCACTTCCTCTCATGACACTAACGTGGACGTCCGTTCTTTTTTTCTTGAAGACACATTCGTTAATGTTAGATTTTAAAAAAGTAGGTTTAAACACATGGCTGTCATCATCATCCATCAAAGTCTTTTTCTCACTATGTGGGTCCACTACGTAAATTTTACTTCTTCATTGCAGTCAATCTAAAGCCAAATCCTTAGATAGGTTATTCTTTTTTAAATTTATACTTCCTGCTTTCATCCATATTCCCTTTGGGATGTTCTTTCTTTTAAGTTGGCTATTAACTTATATAGAAAAACTTTTCTTAATAAGGCCGTTATTGGCCGATATGAGACATGTCCAAACCATCTCTGACAAGCATCTCTTAATGCTACTCCATGTCCAAACCATCTCCGACAAGCATCTCTTAATGCTACTCCAAATGCTTCCGAAAGCACCCATTTCTAATTCTATCTAATTTTCTAGATTTGTACACACTTAATCATTAAACTTTTAAGGACCTAGCTAAAAGTAAGAGCAAAGGTAATTTGATGGGCCTGATAATCTATGTACATCATATCTATTTCCAAACCCTAACTATTGCGCTATATCCCCCAAATCCCTAAAAAATGAGTTTTTTCAAGAGAGAACTACAAGTCCACTCCTTGCAAGAGCTCCTCCTAAGTATAATAAGAGCTTGTTCAACCACTCAAATTGACTCTACTTATGAAATACAATAGCCGACATAGAAGTCTCTACGGGCCTATTTGTTTGTTGGAAGGATTGTGAGAATGTTTGTCTTGGAGAATTTTGAGATGTTGTCCCCCAATTTAGAACTCCAAATGCTCTAACCCCTCTAGCATTTAGAATGCTACAATTTTTCATAAGGCTAAAAGCACATTTTCATGTGGTCTAAGATTTTGAATTCTTGTATCATAAAGAATATTTGCAATGCTCTAGGGGCAAAAGGTGAAGGCATGTTAGAGATTCTCAACAAGTCCAAATCCTTATCCGAAATGCCTTTAATCAAACAGGCCATCAAGCAAATAGGCTCGTGGCTCCCACCAAAAATCCAAGTTTATTTGAGATAAAATTTTTTCTTTGTCTTATTACTTTATTAGATTCATCTCTAATTGGAGTTGTCGCAAATTGTCTTGTCAGATTAGTAATCAGTAAACGTCTTTTGATATGCACATGGATCATTACAAGTGGGCCTATTTCAATTGCAGTGGAATATGGTCGTGTTAACTGTAAGATCTCGGTCCCACTTATAATATTTTATTATATTTTAATTAAATTATTATTATTATTTTAATTAAATGTATTTTAGTTATTTAAGTGAGTATGATTAAGTGGGGCACACGTTAGATTAGATGCGTGGATCGGTAAGTTGGGTAGATGACGTGACCTGCAGTTTGACCCAATGACTCAAGCCCAGAGAATATTATCTCTCCCCACTTTCGTCTGCAACTCTTCCCGTTACTTTTCGTCTTCTTCCTCTTTCAACTTCTCAAGTCACAACTTTAGGATCCAGCCATCAGAATCGAGATCTGAAGATACCATCATTCTTGGTTCGACTTTTTTATCTCAGGTAACCATCTCCTCAAACCATTAGAAGTAAATCTGTACTCTTGGGTTACATTGTTAATGTTTTTAATGTTAGGGTTTTGGTAAGAATACCATAGATCTGTCCACCTGAATATACTTATCACATCTTCTATGTCAGATTGGTATTAGGATTGTGATCGAGCGCTCCGGTAATCTCGGATTGGGTATTGGTTAGGATCCTTCTGAATTTTCCTCAAACCCCAGTGAAAGGCAAGTACCTAAACATAATTTGTGAATTTAATGCATGTGTTTCTCGTTGATTCCTATGTGGATGCATGTAGAAACCTTTTTTTTTTTTTTTTTAATGCTCTTAAAAGTTTGAGTTTCTCTTTCTATGATGCGAGCTTGCACATATATGGCCACAATCTTTCGATTCTCAATTTGGGCGTGAGTTAGCTTGAAAATAATTTAATTGTATTTAATCAGTTGCGGGACCCAAGGGTGATTGGATCATGGATTAGGTCCAGGCATCCGTCCGTACTGGGTTGGGCGACCCTATTCGTGGGGGTGATTTTCGTATTGTAATCGGCTGGGCCCACTTTCTAGACGGTCATGATGCACCGGGCGTGAAGTCACCTCCCTTTGGATCGAGTTCTGTGAAGGGGGTTTCTATGTGGGTGGTTTTGGAAATTGGAGAAAGGGTGTCTACACATGATAGTACCCAAGTGTCCTTGTTACACCATGTGTTAAGCTACCATTATGGAAAAGGGTTTTGTGGGTGGTTTTCAAGATGGACATGAATTGGAAAAAAAGTTATGTGTGGGTGTTTTACTGCCACGGTTTTGAATAAAAAAAAAAGGGAAAGGCCCTGGTGACATCAGATGGTGTTATGTGAGGTTAGTATTAAGACCGTGATTTTTTAAAATCTGGAAAAGGTCCTTGGTTGTTTTATAAATCCAAATTAGACCCTTGACTTATTTTATAAAGAATGGAATGTGGAAATGTTTTGGATGGGGTCTTTAGGTTTTCTAAAATTATAAACTAAGCTTGTTGTTTCTTATTATTATTTTCAAATTAATTCTGAATGGTATCTTTGGTTTTTAATGTGTTAAAAATATATTTTTGTACTTTGTTAATTGGATTTTTGGACGTAAGTAAATACTGTTCGGGCAAAGGGTATCTTACTAACGTAGGGTTTAGTGCTTCGTATGACCTTGGGAAAATCCTAATGGATTCGAGCTCAACCCATCTCTATTGAAAAACCCTTAGCTGGGTCTATGCACCATTAATGGAGAAGAGATGCGTTGATCTTATATTTATTAGAGATTCTTGTGGTTGTTAGGTGTGAAACCTTATGTTTAACCTTAGGATCGATTCGTATCTATGTCTTAACCTTCGCATGCATATATGTGTTGGTTTAAGATATATTTTCCTTTAGATGCATACCATATTGTGTGTTATGACTATAAAGTGGCTTGACAAATTTTGTATGACGATTTGATTATGATATGGAATGTGGAATGACCATCAGTTTACTTTGACTTAGGACTCCTGTGTCGGAGCTTTATTATTCGGGTCTATTATGCTTATATGTTTATGTTTATGTGGGTCATTTATGGATGACTGTAGATCGATTTATGGACGGTTGATCACCGATGTGACCGGATCACTTATAATCTGCTATGAACGTGAACAGGTTATCCTATATTTTTTATTTGATCGGTTTATGACCACCGACGTTATGGACGGGCTTTCCCGATGTATTTAGGGCTGACCACCCAAAACGGAGACACTTGTCTTCGTGTAAATTATATTGCTCCTTTTGCTTTGTTTGGATTAGGTATAAGTTCTTTCTTGTCATTGTTGTTGTCATTACTTCTATATGATCACACTTGTTTATATTCATCTCATATAGTATTAATTTTTGAATTATGATTATGTACTTGCTATTTACATTGTAATATTTGGTGCATAGGTACCGAGCCCTACTTTACCGAGGAGACGGAGGAGACATTTCAAATGTTTGAGCCAACTGACGAGCCCGAGTGGAATGCCGGAGATGGCTTTGGAACCGTGTGAGCCTGCACAAGAGAGAACGTCACCTTAGAATTATTTTAAATGGATTTTCTTTTAGTGTTGAGACCTCTTTTAGAAATTATTTAATTCATTCTGCAACTTGAATTATTAATGTTTATCTGGTTTTTCTGTTAAGTTTCATTTACGAACCTTGAATACCAATTATATAAAGCTTCCGTCGCATTTAATAAAATTTATTTTGACTCACCACGGGTTGAAATTTTATGTGGGTCCACTTTTGGAAGCTTGTGTTGTATTAAACACAGGAATTTGAATTTGGTTTTAATTTTTCACGTTTTTTCCAAATTCCTATTGTAAGTGCCTAAAAATTACAGACTTAATTAAGCGAGGATGAAGCTCGCTAATCTGCTGTTCAGGCTTCTTTGAAATGAATTATCTGCCTCCAAACCAGATAAGGAAAGAAACAGAGAAGGGTCGGAGGCCGTAGCTGCTATCAGCCGAGGGCACTCTAATGTCTAAGTTAGTGGAGTGATTGGGCGTAAATGGAGTGAATGAAAGAGAAGGCTATAGGTGCATGTGTAAGTGTTTTTCTCACCTCCTCGTAATGGAGTGACCTCGAGTGTTTATATAGGCATAGAGGTCCCATCAGAAGCTTCTTGAGTGGAGGTAGGTGAAGAGGGGATGGCCCATCGGACCATACCATATACCCTCAGTGGGTGTAGGTAGGAGTACTGTCCCATCAACCCATACACTGTCCTCTTGAGTGACTATGAATGTGACCGTCTTATAAGGTCAACTCCTTATCGCGCGCATACCCTATCTAACAACTTGTCTTGCAACGCCGCCACATGCCAATAGGGCATTAATTATGATTGTCGTCTGGCGTCCATCTTGGTTAACAAGACTGAGCTGAAGGTGGTGCCGAGGTCGAGATGGGGCGCGGTATCATTGTTTCCAAGGTGGGACTAGCTGGTAATCTTACTGAGACTAGACCGAGCCTGTGTGAGCTGATACTGTTATCGAGATGCACGGAGCCGAGACCAAGGCAAGCCCGATTGTTACTTTTACCGAAATCAGGACATACTTTGGCATTAAGGAAATGCCCCCACACAATTGCCCCATAGCTCTTGACCTTCAAAGGTTCCTAACCCCTTGAGGTCGGGAGCTAAGTGTTGTGTTGAGTTCGGGGATTTTCGTTCTGGCGTCGGTCGACTGTTAACGTATGGTCCCCATCAAGAAGCCGCCTTGCCTGTCCGAGGTTATAAATGAGATGTCGCTTCATATTTCTGGATCATTAATGAGATGTCGCTTCATATTTCTTGATCATTAATGAGATGTCGATTCATATGTCCGAGGCATTAATGAGAAGGGAAAGAGACGTTTGGGCGATGCCACGCTTCCTGGTTTTTCTTCAGGCCAATCTGAGGGATCGTGCGTGTTAACCAAGCGACATTTTGCATAAATGTCCCCAAATTTTTGAAAATGGCGCCTCTTCTTTCCACTATAGATATGGACGTCCGCCTTGCCTTTATCCATTTTTGCGATTGCCAGAGAGTGTAGAGGAGAGAGTTTTGCATTGTAAAAGAGTCCCATCCGGCGAACCATGTCTTCAAGTCCGACATCTTTTGAGTCCATTTTGTAAGTCATCCTCACTCATTATCTCTTTTCCTAGGGTTTCTCTCTTCTGGTGCTTCTTAGGGTTTCTCCTGTCTTTTATTTTAGGGTCCCCCCCCCCTTCTTTGTTCTTCATCTTCTCAGTCTAGAAATGGGGATTTACAGATATTGGATGGATACTCCCGGGGTCTTGGTAGAGTTCAAGGCCGCGTATAGGATTCCAGACGATGTTCTGGTGAGTCCACATGACCCGTCGGGCTCTTCCGATGGCTTCGGCTTTAGCAGAGGCTGGATGTCGTTCCCTTTAGTAGTCATACTTGAAGGTGGGGTTAGATTCCCCCTTCATCCCCTCCTCAGGTCGTGTCTGAAGACCTGGAAGCTCTGCCCCAGTCAATTAGCACCCCATGGCTTCAAAATAATCATAGGCATCGCCGAGCTAAACAAGATCCTCGGTATCAACTTCAGCGTCCATGATATTGAAGACGTGTACGACCTCTGCAAGTCAGTAGGGAGCGAATACACGTATTATCTTCAGGTAAAGGCAAAGTCCGGCCCCTGGTCACGGCCCTAGAGGATTCGAACAGGTATGCCGGGGACGATCGTGTGTTCGTCTCGGGCAATTGGGAGTTTGGGGCGTCCGAATCATAGATGGCAAGGAGAATCCCAGTCCCATGGCGTCTCGGAACACCGCCGAGTAAATACTCTCCCTTCCGTATGTTCTAGTATTTCATTTGTTTCGTTCTGTCTAGGCGACCTCTTTTTGTTTGTCGTGCAGATATTGAGAAAAGAAGGCAAGACGCTCGGCTGGACCGTTGGAAGAGGAACACAGTCTAGCGGAACAAAATATACGGCTACCGAGGTCATCAAGAACGAGTTGCCTACTCTTTGCTTGGGTACAAGCTGAAGTACACGTCGCACACAAGGAAGACTGCCAAGCTCTGTGAGTTGGTTCTCACGCAAGCCGAGACTAAAAGTCAGATAGCTTCGGGCGCTGGGGCTTCCACATCGGCCACCGATTCCGACCCCACAGACCCGCTCCAGGCCATTGAGGCATATTCCTCTCCTTCCAATTCGAATAGAATAGACAGGCGTCAGCCCTCTTACCAGCCATTGAACCTAGAGGAGACCTTTTTTGGGGAAGAAGCTGGGGTGCCACTGTCCACTCCTATCGCGTCGTCGGTTTCTGCAGATCGGCAGTGTTTAGTCTAGGCGACAAGGGAAGAAGGTAGGCTGGAAAAACGGCCTAGGTTTAAAGTCCCAAGTGGAGAGGCTCGATTGCATCCTACCGAGGTCGACAGAGAGGAGCCTCCGCTTGAGGAAAGGTCGGGGGCGGAGATCATGGAGCAGGGCCCCGTAGAGGCCTCAGGGTCATGGCCGGAACTATTCAGGCCAGATCTCCAGCTGGGGCCAGGGAGACCTCTCACTAGGGAGGATCGCCTGGTCGGCAACTTTGTCGTTATTGCGGTACTCAGCAGGGCCTATGCCCTTCCCAAAGGCACAGAGCAGTTGAAAATCCGAAGCTGCTGATGAAAGCACTGCAGTCGTCAATCTCGGTAATAATTTTTCTTTTCGCTACTCGTCCTGATCCTGATATGTTTCTATTTGCAGAACGTTCAGAGGATCCAAGTTGTCTTGGAAATACTCATTCAGGACGATGCCAAGGTTACCCAGCTAGAGGAAGAGAAAAAGAGAGCTGAGGACGCCTTGGAGATGGTGGAGGCAAAGAGGGCCGAGCTTGAAGCCTAGGTGGACTTGGCAGTAGTCGAGATGACCAGGCTAAAAGTCGAGACCCATCGGTTGGAGGGAGAGCTATATGCAAACGAGAAGAGGTCGGCTGAGCTTGTGGCCGACCTGGAGACGACAAAGAAAGAAAAGGTTGATCTTCTTGCCTCGATCAAGGCCGAGAATGATGCTGCCTTTTTTGAGGGAGTCCAAGATGCGGGGAGGCAATACGTGGACCAGATCAAGAAGCTGAGCCTGAAGCTGTTCAAGCGTGGGTGTCGGGCTGTACTCAAGGAGATGGAGTTTTCCAAAGATCACCCTATGTACAAAGACCCGCCCAAGTTCGAGTCCTCCAGCTCGAACCCTCCTTCGACCGACACTCCTGGCGATGCTTCAGCTGACGACATGCCTCTGCCTGAAATTTCTGGCTACTTAAATGCCTCTTCTTAAATTCTCTTATGTATTTCTTTTCTTTTGTAATGGAAGGAAGACATGTAATCCTTTTTTCTTTATTAAATAAAATTACTCTTCTTTTTCATGTCTGTCTACAAACTTTCTCCTGGTCTGTGTACTTGTTCTAGGTTCAGTAACCAAGATCTTGTTTTCGGACTGCAACCGAAACCCTTTTGTATAGCTGGTCAACTAAGACATTGCGGTTGGTACTATCATCGAGGCCGAGGGTATCTAGGCTGATGCTATCATTAAGGCCAACAAGATTTAGAGGCCGATATTCTTACCAAGCCCGAGACATCGTGGCCGGTGCTGTCACCGAGGCTGCGATGCTCTAAATAGGGGCTAATACTCTTACCGAGTCCGAGACAACGTGGCTGGTGCTGTCACCAAGGCCGCGAAGCTCTAAATAGAGACTGGTACTCTTACCGAGCCGGAGACAACATGGCTGATGCTATCACCGAGGCCGTGAAGCTCTAAAAAGGGCTGGTACTTTTATCGAGCCCGAGACAACGTGGCTAGTGCTGACACTGAGGCCGCGAAACTCTAAATAGGGGCTAGTACTCTTACCGAGCCTGAGACAACGTGACTGGTGCTATCACCGAGGCCGTGAAGCTCTATATGTTACAGAGCCTGAGCAACGTGCTGGTGCTGTCACTAAGGCCGTGAAGCTCTAAATAGGGGCTGGCACTCTTACCGAGCCCGAGACAACGTGGCTGGTGCTGTCATCGAGGCCGCAAAGCTCTATATGTAGAGGCTGGTACTCTTACCGAGCCTGAGACAATGTGGCTGGTGCTGTTAGCGAGGCCACGAAGCTCTAAATAGGGGCCAGTACACTTATGGAGCCCGAGACAACGCGGTTGGTGCTGTCATCGAGGCCGAAAAGCTCTATATGTAGAGGCCGGTACTCTTACCGAGCCTAAGTGATGATTGCCGGGTTCCGTAACAGCAAAAGATAAAGATCAATCCCTTCATAAGAATTTCTTTTATTGTTTTTGAGTGTTAGTATAATTCAAAAATAGTATTTCTTGAGGTGAGCAGCATTCCATGGTTGTGGTAGCTATCTACCATCCATGTCTTCAAGTCTGTATACTGACTGTCTGGCTGCCGAGATCACCTTGAATGAACCGTGTCAATTGGGTGCTAGTTTTCCTTTATTGGGATCCTTGTCCGCAAGTAACATCTTTTTCAAGACTAGTTCTCCAACTGAAAACTTCCTTTCTTTGACCTTCTGATTATATCCTCTGGCTAATTGTTGTTGGTAAGAGGCTAAATGGATAGCTGCGGCCTCCCTCCGCTCTTCAGCTAGATCAAGCTCTTGGGCCATATTTACATCGTTTAGGCCTTGATCAAAGAGCTCTGATTTCAAGGTTGGATGACTGATCTCAAGAGGGATCACGACTTCCATTCCGAAGGCCAGAGAGAAGGGCGTTGCTGAGGTGGAGCGCCTTGGAGTAGTCATGTATGCCCAAAGGACACTTGGAAGCTCTTTTACCATCTCCCTTTAGCTTCACCAAGTCTCCTTTTGAGGCCATCGAGGATGACCTTGTTTCAGATTTCGGCTTGACCATTGCTCTGCGGATAAGCTGGAGTTGAGTAATGGTCTCTGATGTCAAATTCCTGGCAAAATTTCCTGAAGTAGTTGGAGTCAAACTGAGTCCCATTGTCCGAGATCAAGGTTCGTGGCACTCCAAATCTTGTGACCACATTCTTCCAGACGAAGTTCCTCGTATCTTGCTCGGTAATTGAAGACAGCGGCTCGGCTTCTATCCACTTGGTGAAATCACTGGTAGCTACTAATAGCTACCTGTTATTCCCTGGAGTTCGGTGGAGTGGTCCCACAATGTCCAACCCCCACTGAGCGAAAGGCCATGGATTAGAGAGTTGGCTTAGGTCCTGCGCTGGTTAATGGAGAGAATGAGAGAACTTCTGGCATTTTGGATATTTTCTGGCATAGAGTTGGGCATCTTTTTGCATATAGAGCCACCAGTAACCTTGGCTTATTGCACGATATGCCATCGACTGGCCTGTGATGTGGCTATTACAGATTCCTTCATGGATTTCGTAAAGGAAATCTTCAACTCTGCTAGGGTGGATGCACTAGAGGTAGGGGCCGGTGAAGGATTTCCTGTAGAGTTTGCCCTTTGGAGAAAGCCAAAACCTAGCTGCTTTCAGGCTGATTTTGTGGGGTTCGTTTTTGTCCTCGGGTAGCTAGTCATCCCTTAGGTAGGTTACGATTGAAAGTCCGGGGATCCGAACCCTAGAGGGGGGGTGAATAGGGTGAGCTTTATTTATGACCAATTTTAACCAATTTTAACTTCTTTAAAACAAACTAGTCACAAGTGGTGATTACAAATAAAATACGGAAGCTTAATAAAAACAATCACCACAAAGCAAGCAACATCACACAAGGATTTATAGTGGTTCAGCCTCAATGCCTACATCCACTACCGGCTTGTGATCCAACACCCCACCGGATTTCCACTATTTATGCTTTTCAATAGGCTAAGCAATAACCTTTACATTATGCTTTCCAAGGCTTAGCAATAACCTCTACAATGATGTTTTTCAAGGCTTAACATCAACCTATACATTATGCTTTTATAGGCTAAGCAATAACCTCTTCAACCACAAGGTTGGTTATCTCTCTAAGTAGTGTCTAACATACACTTGATGGAGATACAATGATAGCTCAATACAATGCATCTTTAATTAGGCGGATATAAAAGTGAAAATCTAATACACACACACACACACTATGAATGCAAAGATGAAAGCACATGAGGTGTGTGTGTGATGTCCTCAATCATTTTGAAAATGAAAGTTCATAAATGTAAGCCAAAGGCTTTTGAAAGTTTTAGCTCATAAAAACATTTATGATTGAGGAAAGAATGCAAGTCACATGTTAAAAGTAACAACTTGTTAATGATATCAAAGATTCACAAATTGTATGAAATTAATTAGCTCTAAACATGTGATGCATAGGGATGTCAATCAAATCAACAATGTAGCTCATAAAACATAAAAATAGATTTGATTGAAAGTAGGGGACAAATTACATGTACTTAAAATACAACTTGAAAATGATATACCTATCAAAGCTAAGCAAGTTGTGAAACTTTAAAACAAAAGTACATGTGAAGTTGTTGAATCCAAAACATAAGATATATTTGAAAGTGATTTTCTTATGATGAAAAACAACAACCAAAGATTCAACCAAGTATATGAATCATGTTACATATAATTTCAAAGATTCTTTCATTAACATGATCTACTTAGATTTACCAAATAAAGTACTACTTGGATTGAATCAAATGGTGATGCATCCAAAACAATAAATCAATTCAAAACATAAAACATGTTAAGGACACAACAAATCATAGTTTATCATGCTAGAGAAGATTTACCAATAATTAAAGCTAAACATGAAAACATATGATTTGTGAAGTTGTCAAATCCAAAACATAAGATAGATTTGAAAGTGATTTTCTTATGATGGAAAACAACAACCAAAGATTCAACCAAGTATATGAATCATGTTACATATAATTTCAAAGATTTTTCCATTAACATGATCTACTTAGATTTACCAATTCAAGTACTACTTGGATTGAATCTCAAAGTGTTGCATCCAAAACAATAGATCAATTCAAAACATAAAACATGTTAAGGATACAACCAATCATAGTTTATCATGCTAGACAAGATTTACCAATAAATAAAACAAAGCATGAAAACATTGCCCAACGGCTAGTCCCCGGTCGACCTGCCCCTTGCCCGGTCGACCTTCCCTTCAACGGTCAAAAAACAGATCGTTTGAAAGAGAGCCCAACGGCTCTTTCCCGGTCGACTGCGCAGTGTGGCCGGTCGACCGGGTCCATGGGCCGGTCGACCGGCCACACTGCGCGGTCGACCCGGGCCTGGGACCATTTTTCCCACAATTTGCATATTTTAAAGATTTTTCTTGTGGGAACTTTTGGGCCTTTAAACTAAGCTTGGAAACATGTTTTAAATCAAACTAAGTGGTTTAAAAACATGAAACACAAAAGCCTAAAATGATTCAAAACTTTAAAACCAAAGGCTTGCTTGATTTCTAAAAACTCTTTTAAAAAACAAATGCATCCAAGTTTAAAACCAAAACATGCATAAATCAATACTTTTACAATTCTTAAAAAACAATGCATGTATAAAACAAGATTTCAAGATTTCTCAAATCAATGCATATGTGTGCAAATCAAATGATGCTTGAATGATAATGCATCCATTAAATTGCAAATACAAAATCCCTAACAATCTCCCCCTTTGCAATTTGATGGCAACTTACTCATCACTGAAATTACACATCAAGTCTTCAGCTCCCCCTAAGCTGGACAAGTCTTGAAATCTTCTTGGATGCTCCTCCTCTTAGCTTGGGCTCTTGGGCTCTTTTCTTCAATCTTCTTGATGCTTGGAGCTTGATCATTCTTCAAGCTTTCTCTTCTTCTTTCCTTTCTATGACCAAGCATCTTCTTTAGCTCCAAGCTTTCTTTCTTCTATAAGCTCTCCCCCTTTGACCATGCCTCTCTTTCCTTTTGGGAAGATATGTATTCTCTCCCTTTGTAGAAGATCATACACTATCTCCCCTTAGGATGTATGGACATTCTCTCCCTCTTGAGACAACTTGATTTCTCTCTCCCCCTTTGACATTAAATTGCAAAGGTACCTACACACATGAAATAAAGACAATACCTTTTAGTAGCACCTGTTAACAAATGAAAACGAAAATGAAATACATAACAGGCCATCATGTGTGGTTAGAAGTCTCTAAGGGTTCATAGCCAATACAAAGGCCAATTTGATCAAAACTAATAATTCCTATGAAGGTTTACACTCCCCCTCAATCCATTCTCTTCTTTTGTCAAACTTTTGACAAATATTTAACTATTTGGAGCAAGAAGAAGATGGTTTTACCAATTGAGGAAAAACTTCAAGGAAAGAATTAGACACATATAACTAGATAGCTCAAAATGATCAAATTGTCAATATAAAGAGCAAGGCCATGGAGAAAAGCGATCATGGATACCAATTGGAATATATATAAGAAACAAATATACCAATTGAGATTGAAGGATATGACTATAAAAACAATCACTCTAAAATGGAGTTAAGGAATTTACCTATTAGGGAAAAATCCAAATTAGAGCTATCCATGATGTTATGGGGTTTATTAATCATAGCATCAATCAATATAACTTATGAAAAACATATGCTATGAAAATTTTGAATTCATTTCATCCAATCATTAAATATGACTATCAAGTGCAAGATGAATGAAATGAAATTCAATCATGAAGCCAACCTCAACTATTAACCAACCAATATTATGAACACATAAACATGGTGGTCATGAGATTTATCTATAAGAGCAAGAGAGGTAGCAACATGAAAATTATGATGCTAACGGAATGTGACATGGAATGTAAACATATTACTATCAAGTTCAATCCAATGTACACAATGTCTATCACATTCATAAGAAATCAAATCAATCGAAAATTATACCAATTGAAACCAATTGAATTTGATAACATGATAAGGAGCAAGAATGTGGTAAACACAAAATTCCATCAAGCATCATAAATGCATATTCATCACTTTTAATGATATAACTAATGAGCATAGTGATGAACAAGATAAATTGCATAAAAAGATATAACTTAAAAGAATATGCAATTTACAAAGTGTCAAAATCATATGAATTCAACAACTAAGATATCCATCAAACAATAGATATAACTATAAAATACAAGTAATGGATTTCAAAGAGGTTCATATGATTAAGCACACAATTATGAAGTTGAGACATGTATAAGAATGATACCAATAAGAAAACTATACATGAAACAACATCATAACCATCCATTTCAAAAATAATAACTTAGAAAGCATAAGGATGGATTTGAGAGTTCTAGTATGGTATCTCCAAATATAACTAAGATTACAACCATACATGGAACTCATTGACATTTGCATAGAGAGGATCAATTACAATCAAGATCTAACTCATACCATATCATCAACAAAGAATACAACCATGTGTGCACAAGAAGGTATGAAGTTAGAAGTATATCACAGATCACATATAGATGAAAATGAATCTCATATATGGATTTACCTATTAAGAACAATGGTTTAAATCCAATTCATCTAAGATGATCCATTAATCTATCATGCAAAATCTCTACTCTTAGCAAATGTACTAAGCTTATAATGCAATGGAAAGGGATATGAAGATCATATCAAATGAGAGTAGTATATAAAAACTCATATGTACTTTTTGAATCTCAAATGATCATGAAACAAAAGATTTTACTATAAAGCACATAAACAATCATCAATTTGCATTAATGAAAATATATACCAAGTTAGGCACAAACATGCAAATCAATGAAACTATATCCAACCATGCAATGTAAGACAACAAAATCAATTTGCATAAAAAGAATGTAACTAAAAAAGCAAAGATGCAAATTGTTTGTAAAAATTATTTCCTTTCAAAAGATAAAATCATAATTAAGCACAAGGAAATAAATTCAAGGAAAATGTTTCTATAAATATAACCAATAAAGCTTAGAACATTTTCCAAAGTCTTTTTTTTTTTTAAATAAAACTTGTATTTCAAAAAGTGTAACTACTTGGAAACACATACAAGTTGATTTTGCAAAACAATAATTTTCCATTTGAAAGTATGACTTTAAAAATCAATGGAAAACTTAAATTGCTTCAAATCATTTGATTTACCAAAAATATTTAATTAAGACATACATCAAATGATTTTCCAACATTAATTGATCATGAAAAACTTAGCTAAGAAAGCTTATGTAATCACAATCAATTGATCATCAATAGAAATGCACAACAAGAGATATACCTATATGATCAAAATGCAAATCTATCATGATAAAATTGTAATCAAAGGATTTTGAAAACCAAGAGATATACCTTTAAAAGTTCATGAAAACAAAATCAAATGATCACAAATAAACATTGCATTTTAAAAGATGTAACTATAAACAAACAAAATGCAAATGTAACATGACCAACAAATAGATATAACTAAAAAGAATAGGTTGGTCTAGGGAGGATCAAGGCCTAAAGGTTAGTCTAAATGTGTACCAATGAAGATTCACCTAAGGTCTTGAAAAGGATGTCCTTGAGAGATCACTAGAGGACTCACCAACTCTTGAAGATATAACTTGAAAAAGTCTAAGAGTGGTGCAAAGATACTATGGGGAAATTACATTATCAAACATAGTGGAAATCGTCAAAAAGATATGCAATAAATCACAACACTAGGGTTCTAATCTTAGCAAGGATCAACTCCGGGTTGTTAAGCCCTAAAATGGAGTAACCCGCTCTGATACCAATTGAAAGTCTGGGGATCCGAACCCTAGAGGGGGGGTGAATAGGGTGAGCTTCATTTATGACCAATTTTAACCAATTTTAACTTCTTTAAAACAAACTAGTCACAAGTGGTGATTACAAATAAAATGCGGAAGCTTAATAAAAACAATCACCACAAAGCAAGCAACATCACATAAGGATTTATAGTGGTTCGGCCTCAATGCCTACATCCACTACCGGCTTGTGATCCAACACCCCACCGGATTTCCACTATTTATGCTTTTCAATAGGCTAAGCAATAACCTTTACATTATGCTTTCCAAGGCTTAGCAATAACCTCTACAATGATGTTTTTCAAGGCTTAACATCAACCTATACATTATGCTTTTATAGGCTAAGCAATAACCTCTTCAACCACAAGGTTGGTTATCTCTCTAAGTAGTGTCTAACATACACTTGATGGAGATACAATGATAGCTCAATACAATGCCTCTTTAATTAGGCGGATATAAAAGTGAAAATCTAATACACACACACACACACTATGAATGCAAAGATGAAAGCACATGAGGTGTGTGTGTGATGTCCTCAATCATTTTGAAAATGAAAGTTCATAAATGTAAGCCAAAGGCTTTTGAAAGTTTTAGCTCATAAAAACATTTATGATTGAGGAAAGAATGCAAGTCACATGTTAAAAGTAACAACTTGTTAATGATATCAAAGATTCACAAGTTGTATGAAATTAATTAGCTCTAAACATGTGATGCATAGGGATGTCAATCAAATCAACAATGTAGCTCATAAAACATAAAAATAGATTTGATTGAAAGTAGGGGACAAATTACATGTACTTAAAATACAACTTGAAAATGATATACCTATCAAAGCTAAGCAAGTTGTGAAACTTTAAAACAAAAGTACATGTGAAGTTGTTGAATCCAAAACATAAGATATATTTGAAAGTGATTTTCTTATGATGAAAAACAACAACCAAAGATTCAACCAAGTATATGAATCATGTTACATATAATTTCAAAGATTCTTTCATTAACATGATCTACTTAGATTTACCAAATAAAGTACTACTTGGATTGAATCAAATGGTGATGCATCCAAAACAATAAATCAATTCAAAACATAAAACATGTTAAGGACACAACAAATCATAGTTTATCATGCTAGAGAAGATTTACCAATAATTAAAGCTAAACATGAAAACATATGATTTGTGAAGTTGTCAAATCCAAAACATAAGATAGATTTGAAAGTGATTTTCTTATGATGGAAAACAACAACCAAAGATTCAACCAAGTATATGAATCATGTTACATATAATTTCAAAGATTTTTCCATTAACATGATCTACTTAGATTTACCAATTCAAGTACTACTTGGATTGAATCTCAAAGTGTTGCATCCAAAACAATAGATCAATTTAAAACATAAAACATGTTAAGGATACAACCAATCATAGTTTATCATGCTAGACAAGATTTACCAATAAATAAAACAAAGCATGAAAACATATGATTAGGAAAAGTAAAGCTTACTTAATGATTTAACTCTATAAAACCAAGCTTTAGCTTTCCAAATGTCCCTTAGCCTTCCTTAGCTCATTCCCCTTTGTTTGGCCTCAAAACATCTCAAGGAGGGCCTCTTTGTCCCTCAAAATTTCTATGGGAATGAGCTTCTTTTTATACCAAAAATTGCCCAACGGCTAGTCCCCGGTCGACCTGCCCCTTGCCCGGTCGACCTTCCCTTCAACGGTCAAAAAACAGACCGTTTGAAAGAGAGCCCAACGGCTCTTTCCCGGTCGACCACGCAGTGTGGCCGGTCGACCGGGTCCATGGGCCGGTCGACCGGCCACACTGCGCGGTCGACCCGGGCCTGGGACCATTTTTCCCACAATTTGCATATTTTAAAGATTTTTCTTGTGGGAACTTTTGGGCCTTTAAACCAAGCTTGGAAACATGTTTTAAATCAAACTAAGTGGTTTAAAAACATGAAACACAAAAGCCTAAAATGATTCAAAACTTTAAAACCAAAGGCTTGCTTGATTTCTAAAAACTCTTTTAAAAAACAAATGCATCCAAGTTTAAAACCAAAACATGCATAAATCAATACTTTTACAATTCTTAAAAAACAATGCATGTATAAAACAAGATTTCAAGATTTCTCAAATCAATGCATATGTGTGCAAATCAAATGATGCTTGAATGATAATGCATCCATCAAATTGCAAATACAAAATCCCTAACAACGATTGGGTCCATCCAGCTTGGACCGAGATCGGCACAAAGAACATTACGAGCTGGAGGGAGCTCTATACTTGGTGTTTCCAGTGTTCCCACCTTGATTGTTCTTTTCTTGCCACCTTTAACGGCTAACGCCAAGTTTGCGAGGGCGTCGGCATGGGATTTGATTCTCTGCCGATTTGCTTGACTTCCGCTCTTTGGAACTGAGAGAGGAGTTGCTTGGTGCGAGACAAGTAGGCTGCCATTTTTTCATCGCGAGCTTGATAGTCTCCACTGAGTTGGCTCGTCACCAACTGGGAGTCGCTGAAGATCACCAGCCGTTGTGCCCCTAGGATTTTTGGCACTGTCTAGTCCCGCGATCAGCGCTTCATACTCAGCTTTGTTATTGGATGCCTTGAAGCCGAGCATTAAGGCTTATTTGATGACGAGACCCTCTGGGGATTGGAGGACTATGCCAGCGACAGCCTTCTTTGACGTTGAGGATCCATCAACAAAGACCTTCCATGCTGAGTCGAGGAACTGCTTCCAAGATTGCTCGCTCTCGGTGACTTTATCTCCGATTGTGACATCTTCACCCTTGTTGCCCCACAGTTCGATGTCGAGCTAGCTCGGTGCCGAACTAGGAGAAACGAATTCCACAACGAAATCTACCAAAACTTAGGTCTTGATCACCGTTCTGGGTTGATAATGAATATCGTACTGCCTTAGTTCAACCACCCACTTTGAAATTCTTCCAAAGAAGTCCGCCTTTCTGAATAGGGACTTCAGTGGATGTTCTGTAGCAACCACTATGGTATACGTCTGGAAGTAATGGGAGAGCTTACGAGAGGCACTGACAAGTCTTAATGAGAGTTTCTCCAGTGGTAGATACCTTGTCTCGGCATCGAGCAGGATCTTGCTCGTATAGTAGATAAGCTTCTGTTGTCTGTCATCTTCTCTGATAAGTACCGAGCTCACTGCGTGACCCGAAACAGCCAGGTACAAGTAGAGTACTTTGCCTTGCTTTGGAGTAGATAACAGGGGTGTTGAAGACAGATACTCCTTGAGTTGCTGAAGGGCATGGTCGCACTCTGAAGTCCATTGAAATTTCGACCTTTTCTTCATGAGCTAAAAGATATGGTGGCATTTGTCCGAGCTTGGGCTGATAAAGCGGTTCAGTGCAGCTGCCATCCCTGTGAGTCTCTGGACTTGCTTCACTGTGGTTAGGTGCTGAATCGCCTGTATTGCCGAGATTTGTTCCGGATTGGCCTCAATTCCCCTCCTGGTTACGAGGCTACCCAGAAACTTGTCGGAGCCTACACCAAAAGCACATTTGGACGCGTTCAACTTGAGCTGGAACTCCTTGAGGATGGCAAATGTTTGGTTCAGGTCGGCCAAGTGGTCCTGTGACCTTTTAGACTTGATGACCATGTCGTTAATATATACTTCCATCGTTCTGCTGAGCAGGTCCTGAAACATTTTCATCACCAGCCTTTGATAGGTCACCCAAGCATTCTTTAGCCCGAAGGGCATCACCTTATAGCAATAGAGACCCTTGGATAGTGCGGTCTTCTCTTCGTCGGGTCCATGCATAGGGATTTGGTGGTAACCTCTGTAGGCGTCTAGGAAGCTCATTCTGTCGTGCCCTGCCGTGGCGTCGATTAACTTGTCGATCTTTGGGAGCGGAAAACTATCATTGGGGCAGGCTTTGTTGAGATCAGTAAAATCTACGCAGACCCTCCACTTTCCATTTTTCTTTTTGACCACTACTGTGTTCGCCAGCCACTCTGGGTAGTGCACTTCTCTGATGGCTTTGGCTTCTAAAAGCTTTTCAACCTCCTCAATCACTGCCTCCGTTTGTGGAATCCCCGTTCTGCGTGCTTTCTGAACCATAGGTTTGTGCTTGGGGTCCACGTTCAATTGGTGGCTCATGATCTCAAGGTTGGTGCTGGGCATTTCGTAAGGCATCCAGGCAAAGACTTCTTTGTTCAGCAACAGGAAATTAAGCAACTCGGATCTTTCAGCATCAGGGAGCTGGCTTCCGAGCAGGAAATATCGCTTGGGGTTGAAAGGATTAATCCTGACCTCGGTCAGATCTTCGATACTCTTCTACTTTGGGGGTCAGCCGACATCGTCGATCTCGGCTTCCAGCTCGGCCATGTGCACATGTTTGGGCTCTGCCTCTCCTGGCACCACGGCCATGAGACATTCCTTGGCCATTTGCTGGTCCCCTTTGATCGTGACTACTTCAATTTTGCCATCCTTATTTTCAAAGGGGAATTTGAGTTTCTGGTGAAAAGTGGAAGGTACTGCTTCCATGCTGTGTAGCCAGGTCCTCCCCATAATTGCATTGTAGGGAGAGGGTGCATCCACTACCAAGAAGTCGGCGAGTATGGTGGCACCTCCGATTTGGACTGTTAGGGTGACTTTCCCCTTGGGATAAACTGGCTTAGAGCTGAAGCCCACCGGGGGAGTGCGGGCTTCTCGTAGATCTTCTTCCTTAACGCCTAATTTTTTGAAACAATCATAATATAGAATTTCAGACGAGCTCCCTGGATCCACAAGAATCCGTTTAACTAAGAAGCTCTTCATTCTTAGGGTTAAGAGGAGCGGATCGTTGTGGGGGAGCTGGACTCCTTCCAGATCTTCGTCTGAGAACCAGATCTTCGGCTTCTCCTTCCGAGCTCGCTTGGTTGATGGCCCGAGCTCGACTGTCATCACCTGCTTGTTGTGTGAGGCTATCTTGGTCTCGGCGCAAGATTGGTTATTCTCTTTCGGCGCAGGAGCTAGTTGGATGACGTTGATGATGCCTTCGGGCTCATCGCTGTCCTGATTGTCGTTAGGTCGGCACATATGGGATCAGTTGACTCGTTCTTACTTGACGTAGTCCTTCAGATGTCCGTCCTTGGGATGACTCTATGTGCCTGAAACTTCTCTAAGAACGAACTCCAGAGCTGCCGCCAGCTGGAATTCGATCCTTCAGGAAGTGCGTAGAACCATCTGAGGGGAAGGTCTCCCAAGCTAGAGGAGAACACTCAGCAGTTCAAGTGCCCGACGTCTCCCTAAACCGTCATCCGCTGGGTGAAATGTCGAAGGTGTGCAGCGGGATCCGAGGTCCCGTCATAGAGAGTAAACCTCGGGATGTCGAACTTCTCTAGGAGGACGGAGTCCCTTATCTCTCCTGAGAAAAGGGCAATGCGTCGTGGTCCTCGTCGTCGTAAATATCCGGCCGATTTGGAGCGAAACCGATCATTTCCATGTTCCGTTGGACGGTTTGCTTGATGTGACGATCAAGCCATCCTCTTAGATCGCCACTGGCTTCCGACTTCCGGCGCAACTTCTTGGAATTGTGGCTGCTGCTCGTGCCTTCGTCACAGGCACGGTGGCCTCTCTTGTTATCCAAGATCCACCTCGAACCTTGTGTAGTTGAATGAAGTGGCGGGGGTTGGGGGGTGGGGCGGAGCCTGGTTTGCCGCTGCCTCTCACAGTTGCTTTTGGAGTTGATAAATCAACTTGTCCTTCTCCTGGATAACGGCATTCTGGGCTCTGATGTCCTCAGCATGAGGATTGTGGTCATCGTCCTTGTCTCCTTCGGCTTGGTGGCGGGATTGATGAGGTATGACAGGCGTTAGAGACCTTTTTCGTTGGGGGGCTTTTGCCAGGCGGGTTCTACCCCTGGTTTGGTTCTAGCGAGGGGGTGTTGGTCGTCGTTGGGGATGCTTGGCTGACTGATTATTCTGCAGGGAGGGCGCTGTTACTCCCCTCAAAGTTCCTGCCCCGGAGGCTCCCGTCGGGCGAGTTTTACCCCCGGTCCTTCTCAGACAGGAGGGTGGCGGCTGCTCTTGCAATGTCACTGGAAGCTGTGCTGGAGCTGCTTCTCGTCGTTCCACCCGTCGTCTTTGAGACGGTGTTATTCCTTGCAGCACTGGTGACTGCTGCACTGGTAAAGCCTGAGAATATCCGCCAGTCTTCTTAACATTGGGGGGCATGACGTTTTAGTTCTTCAAATAAATCCTTACAGACGGTGCCAATTGTAAGTTCCTAAAAATTACGGACTTAATTAAGCGAGGATGAAGCTCGCTAATCTGATGTTCAGGCTTCTTTGAAATGAATTATCTGCCTACAAACCTAATAAGGAAAGAAACAGAGAAAGGTCAGAGACCCTGCTTGCTATCAGCCGAGGGCACTCCGATGGCTAAGTTAATGGAGTGATTGGGCATAAATGGAGTGAATGAAAGAGAAGGCTATAGGTGCATGTGTAAGTGTTTTTCTCACCTCCTCGTAATGGAGTGACCTCGAGTGTTTATATAGGCGTAGAGGTCCCATCAGAAGCCTCTTGAGTGGAGGTAGGTGAAAAGGGGATGTCCCATTGGACTATACCATATACCCTCAGTGGGGGTAGGTAGGAGTACTGTCCCATCAACCCATACACTGTCCTCTTGAATGACTGCGAATGTGACCGTCTTATAAGGTCAACTCCTTATCGCGCGCATACCCTATCTGACAGCTTGTCTTGCAAAGCCACCACATGCCAACAGGGCATTAATTATGATTGCCGTCTGGCGTCCATCTCGATTAACAAGACTGAGCTGAAGGTGGTGCCGAGGCCGAGATGGGGCGCGGTATCATTGTTTCCTAGGTGGGACTAGCTGGTAATCTTAAGAAGACTAGACCGAGCCTGTGTGAGCTGATACTGTTACCGAGATGCATGGAGTCGAGACCAAGGCAAGCCCGATTATTACTTTTACCGAAATCAGGACATACTTTGGCATTAAGGAAATGCCCCCACACAATTACCCCTAGCTCCTGACCTTCAAAGGTTCCCTAAAATCTTGAGGTCGGGAGCTAAGTGTTGTGTTGAGTTTGGGGATTTTCGTTCTTGCATCGGTCGACTGTTGACGTATGGTCCCCATCAAGAAGCCGCCTTGCCTGTCCGAGGTTATAAATGAGACGTCGCTTCATATTTCTAGATCATTAATGAGATGTCGCTTCATATTTTTGGATCAGAACTCAGATAAATTTTTTCAGAACTTAAATAAATTTGTTCCAGTAGTCAAATAAATAGCCAAAAACTCAAATAGATTTGTCCAAAACTCAAATAAATTTGGCAAAAAATACAAAACTCAATTAAATTTGACTTTTACTGGAATGGGGATGGACTTCTGGAACGGGCCAGGTTGAACCTGACCTGGAACCAACCAGGAACTGCTACAAAGCCCAGGCCCACTTTCTTCTTCTTCTTCGTTCTGGAATCAAAAACACAAAAGCCATCTTCTGTTCGCCTTCTTCCTTGATTCTGGCGATGGCATGGCGTGGCCTGTCTTCTCTATCAACGGGTTGTTGACACCAAAAATATCACTATGTCCCTTCAACACCAAAAGCTACATGGAGCCACATCCTGCCATAAATAGAAAGGCGCCACTTCAAGCATCAGATCTTGTCAGAGTCAAACAAAAACTGCAAGGTCTTTCAAAGCAGCCGAAAGAGGGGTACACATGAAGTTTTGGGCCGTTTCAACATCATTTGGCCTAACTTCACTCCTCCAACAGCCAGACAGGAGCTCCCGGCAACGATAGTGTCGAAGACTTCAAAACTTCGATCAGAGCCTACGGATGGTCTCAGAATA
>QPKB01000003.1:34614161-34627367 GCA_003546025.1 Camphora micrantha | reverse complement strand
TTTGCTTCCTGAGAGTTGATGAAGGGTCAAACGTCGTCCGTTTGACTTGAAATTTGGCAGGGGGCCTTTTGGAGGTATTTTGAGACCATCCGTAGGCTCTGATCGAAGTTTTGAAGTCTTCGACATTGTCGCTGCCGGGAGCTCTTGTCTGCCTGTCGGAGGAGTGAAGTTAGGCCAAATGATGTCGAAATGGCCCGAAACTTCATGTGTACCCCTCTTTTGGCTGCTTTGAAGGATCTTGCAGTTTTTGTTTGATTCTGACAAGATCTGGTGCTTGAAGTGGCGCCTTCCTATTTATGGCAGGATGTGGCTCCATGTAGCTTTTGGTGTTGAAGGGACATAGTGACATTTTTGGTGTCAACACAGTGAAATGCTATGTTTCTTCTACTAGAATCTCAAATACCAATAATCTAAAAGGTCTCAAATAACCTTTTGAAATTCCTAAAATTGCACTCTCTAAATTCTCTTGGAATTTCAAATGCTCCATCAAGAGGAGGAATTTGGAATTCCACTTAAGGGGACAACTTTGGGAGAATTGGAATTCACCTAAACATGAATTCTTGGATTTCTCATAAAGAAACAGGCCCAAATCTTGAGATATGGGAGAAAACAATCATGACTTCGAACTTGCAGGTCAAACCCTTGATATCCAACAAAATGGAACCTATAGACCGATCCATCTAGCAAAAAACAAAGAGGTTGGAATTCTAGTAATTCCAAAGGTCATTTGAGACTTCTTACATGGCTAGAATTTGGGATTCTAATAAATAAATATGGCATTTGTAAATGTCATATGGACAAGCCATCACATCATATTCATGAATTCCCAACATGCAAGATTCTTATGATCTATACCTAAGTTGGCTTGTGATTATGGGGCATATTTAGGTTTTGCCTGCCTTGACCATTTAAAAATAAATTACAAATACTCTTTTAAGAAATATTTTAAAAAAAATAAGTACTTCTCTATTCCCCAAATGGAACTTGAATTAACCCTAACCATAATCAACCGAAATTATAAATAACAATGACCCACGATACTCCCTCATCGAATCTTATTTTCTCTTTTCCTCTTCCTACAAACACCTCTAAATGAGCTGTTCTGATCTAATTGGGTGCTAAACCTAGGACACTACGTCGAAGGCAGAATCCGATGCCCTCTTAGATTATGCCACGTGTCATTTCTAGTCCCATATAAAGACCTTCTGCATTGTCTAACTACCACACACCCAAACCACCTTCCTCCCTCTTCCATCTTCCTTCATAGTTCATAACTTCCTACACACGAAAAAACTCTGATTTGTCTCTTTTGCTTCCTAACACATGGGGCAGTTTGGTACCGTTCTAAGCTATCTGCATTCCCTTGCAGGGTAATTCTCTACGCCCATTTCTCAAGTTCATGGAAATCCAAATATTAAAGAATTCAAAAAATATCTTTAGTTCTGTGTTGATTTTTTTCCTTTATTTGCAGGCCTAGTGTGATGCTGTTATATCCCTTGTAAGGAGGAGGACCCATGTTTGGAAATCGTTTCTTTCTTTTTTTTAATTAAAAAAAAAAGATTCTTCATGTTAGTCATCTTTAATTGAGGGTTTTTACATGATTTTTTTTATAAATTTTGTTGAATTGAATACAGATATGCATCAATTCAGGCGATAGAAAGTACTTCGAAGCTCGACGATGAACAATGGCTAGCCTATTGGATCTTATATTCTCTTCTTACTCTCGTGGAAATGGTAGCAGCCCCTGTGCTGAAGTGGTAAGGGAAGATGTAAATGGCTTCTAGCTGTACATGTGCTTATGGTTCAGGTTTAGAACTGGAATTGGAATGAATTATTAGATCAAGAAGGGATCATTATGTTGAAACTGGTGCGGCCATGCACACGTTATATAAACTCTAAATTTTCCAAACTTGCGCATGGTGGATTTCGTTGTTGGAATTAATTAGAATCTCCGACAACTGAAGAAGCAGGTCCCACATGATGCTTATTTCTTTTTTCCAACTTTGCAGTTATTTTCCCTTTTTCTTCCTGTGCATGAGCATGTTAGCGTTCTCCTCATGATTTCGCTGCTCTATGCCAATTGCGGATTTTGTGGCTGGTACAAAGGACATAGGACAAGTTTCCATATTGACCCATCAAACCTTAGTATACTTAGTTCTATTTCTTAAACTTTCATTGAATTTGAGATTATGAAGATTTTACATCTATGATTCGAACCGTTTAGAATTATGTCAACATGATTCTTCTAAATAAACAAGGTATTGTGTTTTACATGTGTATAATTCTACTTATACGGATTATACTTATGTAAATTTGACTTTCATATCCCATGCTTAAATGACAAATGATTCCTCAAGATTTATTCTTTAGATATCCATGTGGCATCCATGTTTTCCTTCCTTTTTTCTCTCCTAGAGGGGATTGGCTTGTAGATGCACATGCTAGTGATATCCTCTGTGATTTTACCAATGTGTGCCTCGGATGGATTTGTGGGAATTCATGGTGCAACTAAAGAGAAGGGCAAGTTTGTATGACTGTTTTCCACGAAAAAGAAAAACCGTGGAAAGCAAAAAAGAAATTTGGTTCTCTGTACAATCCATGTTTGGTGTGGCAAATTGAATTGGCTTTTGCATGATTCTGCAGAAAACCCTTGCCGATAGAGGGGGTTAAACTTTATTTTCTATGAAAAGTAGAAAAGTTTTTCCGCTGATCTGATTAGCCATGGCACCGTAAAAACCTGAAAAAAATTGATATTTTTCCTCTTTCCTAAAAAAAAAAAAAAAAAGAACAATGAATTTTTTTTTCTCTATATATTTTTTTCCAGGATACCCATATGGTATCAGATGAAGGTACTGTTCGTGTCGTGGCTAGTGCTACCCCAGTTCAGAGGAGCTTCTTTCATGTATCAGGCGCTTGTAAGAGAGCAGTTGAAAAAAGTCACTGGCACTATTGGGAAAGATCACAACTCGCACAATAAGGTGAGAAATGGGCGTCGTTGAGTTCAAGAAAGCAAATAGATCTTGGGCTGTTCTTTGTTATGTTTATTGTTCTCTCTTTGCAACGTTTGCTTCTCCTTGTCCTTGTTTTGGCCTGCAAACTTATTGAATCTAGAGAATGGTGTTTGGCTCCCATCCATTATATTTATATATATATATATATATATAAAAAATAGGTAATGATAATGTTGACTTGGGAAATGAGAAACCACATGATCTGGGACTTCGATAAGTGGAGATTCAAGTGGGACCCACTTCTTGAGGGGCTGATTCCTGTCAAGGTCAACCGTCCCATCATGACCCCCATTTGTAGATATATAGTTTAGAGTGATATTCCCCACTGGATTGAGTGGGATCCCCATTTATCAAATGTTTTCACAATATTTAGCTGGTGGATGAGAAGAAATGGGGGAAGAGAAAATTAATTATACTTCAAGTTTTATTGACGCAGCTATCTCGACTTGTATTTAGCACCTGTTTTCAGGCGTGTTCATGGGCCGGGCTCGGCCGGGGTAAGGAATATCCAGACCTGGCCCTACTTTTAACACTAGGCACATGGCCGGACCGAGCCCAGCTCAGGCCATAACTGGCTGGCCCAAGACCAGCCCACCTGAACCACAACAAGCCCAAGCCCAGCCAACATCTTACGTACATCTATATTATAACAACTGTATTGATCATTTGTTCTGTTGCTAAAACAAATTTGATTCTTGGTTAGAAACTCTACATGGTATGAAACATAAGATAGTTTGTCATGGGTGCAGACTGCAGATCCAGTAACGCTTCGATTCTTTTTCTTCTATTTTCTTCTTATCAAATGACCACCTCATTTTTTACATAGTGGCCACACCAAGGAAAATTTCGGGTCTTCCACAGCTCTTAATCTATGCATCCTTAAAAAATAAAATAAAATAAAATAAATCTATGGATCCTTCTTCTCTAAATTTTCGTTGTCCCATGTAGGTGTTTATTCTCTTTATTTATTTATTTACAAAAGATCTCTTTATTTATTTAGTTTTTTAATGTTTTATATTTATTAATTTCATCAATAAGCCTCTGCGTTTCCCAGTTGCATGGTTGAAAGTTGCCTAGGACCCCTTGCAAAGTCTTGCAATTTTACTTTAGTTTGTATTTAAACCATGGTTCTATATGTGATCACTTTGACTGAAGTAAAATTTGGCCGAGGATACATCTAAAAAATTGAATGTATAAAAAATGGTTATAAAAGATGACGGAAAAGTTGTGCCTATAAAAAATTGGAACATTTGCACAATGTCACCCAACCATCGGCATTACATAAACATGATCACTTATAACTTTTGATGATGCCAAAAATGGATTTCGGGCACCACCGGTCAAGTTTAGAGTAATTAATGTGAAAAAAAGAGAGAGAGAATGAGAGAGAAGAGGTTTATAGTAGTTCGGTCAGTGTGACCTACGTCCACTTTAAAATGGTGATTTTACTTCTCAAACGTGTAGCGATTACAAATTTAGAGAATAGAAAGATGGTGGTAAAGATTGATTAGAATAGCTTGCCCCTCTGTGCTGGAGGAGCTTTGTATTTTATAGTCGTCTCCTAACAGATGGGGACGACTCTTCAGCAACGGACGCTTCCCTTCGGCGGAGTCTCCGAACCGCCCTTAACAGACGAGGTAGGTAGGATCTCCTCCGCAAGACTTGGTAAAAGCAGGTGAAAGATAATGACACACTGACTTCGTACTTCGTGGGTTCGGACCCGGACCCAACCCATGACGAGTGGATCTAGACCTGGGCTCAACACGGCATCGGGTCACTCAGACCTGACTCAACATCGTGAACTGAATCTCTTGGACCTAATCCGTCATTATGGTTTGGGCCTAACCCGTCATTGTGGACTGAGTCATTTGGGCCTGACCCATCAACTTTCACAGCATTTGTGAGTACAATGGTTAGTTGTCCAACTTTCAATCTTCTACCATGATGAATTTTTTCTCTTTAAAGTTGAGTTTCAGTTAATAAAATATCTGGTTCTTGACCCTCGTTGAACCGGTCATCAATGTATTAAGAAAAGAAAATGCACATAAAAAGAAACACACGCTCGCACGGATGGGTTTCATTCGTAATTGACATGACCCCTTCCTCTTCATTGAAACTTAAAATAATTATTCAATTTTCATTATATTTAGCCGTCCATCGTACGGAATTTAATGCGAGTACTAGTGCATTTTCAGGTTACGGTTGCTCCCAGCTACGTTGAATTTTAACCTTTCATTCTACATTTTCCCTATCCCATTTGCTAATGTATTATAAAAAGATCAGTGAAAATAGATTTAAGGCATTGAGAGAAATGTAGTATGATAATCTGAAAAAATAAAGTCACTAAAAAACTCAATATTAACTATCCTAATGGAGAATGACCAGTTTACATATAACTCATTTTTTTGGCAAATTAAGTAATTTACAATCACTCATTGTTCTTATGAAATTTAGTAAAAACTTCAATAGAAAAAAGTAAGAAAAAGATGGAATAATAAGATATACGGAAGGAAACTAATTAAAAAAAAAAAAGTTGAAAACCAACCTTTTCTGGCCATACATGATTAGGCAAAACACTCACCAATTTCAATATAAATCTCCGGCTTATTTCCCATTAAAATTTATCTAAAACCTAGAGCCAAATACATACCAAATTCATGTTGAGAAGCACCGAATGACAGTAATGCCAATACAAAGAAATTTGAATATCTTGGAAAGAAACAAGATTGATATGTCAAGATGAGGGCCCGAACAACAACTTAAAAAGTTTTCTTGAATTAAGATGACACCGCTACCAAATTTTGAACCATGTACATTTGTGGCACTTCTGTTAGCTTTTTATGTATCATAAACCAGTTATGTTACATTCTAATTTTATAGTAAGTGAATCTTTGAAACAAATATCATTGAAACAAGAGAACCAACTACAAAGAGATCTTTAGCCATGCACTTTCAGGGTAGGCACAACTACTTCCTTCAAACTCCCTAAGAAAATTTAATAGAAAATTCATTATCCTAGCATTATAGTAATGTGGTTGCAATGTTGGACAAGAATCAAGTCCAAGCGTAATACTGGTTCGACCTAAGATGATGCCTTGGATGAAGCAAGCAAAATCATAAAAAAAGACAATTAGAACCCTTAAACACAGTTTAGTATGTAGAATGATAATGAAGAATGCAATTTGCCAGAATTGCCTAAAAAAAAAAAAAACCAAACAGGGGCCCTAAAGCAATCACTTCAAATCAACATAAGAGGGTGGATCTAAAAGCATGAGTTGGCATATCAAAATGATGGGTTCCATTACATCATACTCATAAAAACTTGAAAGGAAAAATAACATACCTTATCATAATCCAAGAAGTAATAAGACAAGCCATTAGTCACTTGCATTGGATGTTGGTTTGATATGTAGCAATAAAATTCTAAAGAAAACCAACTTGCATGGAATGAAGAAATCAAGAAAAGGCTTACATAACAAAAATCTGCATATGCTTGCATATTCACAAAAACTTTTATGACACCGAGATTATCTGGCTACTAAGAAAATGAAGCATCTAAATAGACCTTAAGCCTCTCAACAGTATCTCCGTATCTTTGGCTAGTGCACCCACACATCAATGAAATATCTTCCTCATTTCAACCCACTAATGTCAACCAAGTCCTCATCACTAAGCATGAAAACACCATGCTCTCTTAGAAAAGGGGATATATATATATATATATATGTCCCAGTTTTTCTTTTTCTGATCTGACACAAGCATACTATCAAACCATATAAAATATTTTTCTATATTTTTTAGAGTGACTATTTGGTTAGATCTACTTGTGCATAGTATTTTGTATCGATTGCGGATTTCGAACGTACCCTAACATATTTGCTGGCATACATAGGAATTTATAGTGAAATAAGCTTTGTTGAAAGATTATTAAAGAAGTGAGGGGTGAAAAACACGAAGTTATGGATGCAAAAGGGACCTTAACCGTCGTGGGATTTGATTTCCAGGGTGATGGATGAGCATTCATCTCTTATTTTTCCTCAAATCAATTTCCATTAAAAGAGGAGTTATTTGATTGTCATATTTTAATATTCATATATGATTTTACATTTTAACCACTAATGAAAATCTGAAGTCCTATAACTCTTAGGAACTGCAGGAACGATTTTCTGTCATTCCTTATAAAGTTTGATGTACTAAAATGTATAACATGTTACAATTATGTTTTCTTTTTTCTTTTCTTTTTTTTTTTTTTTCCGAAAGAGGGGAACATTAAAAGATCCAAAAACAATCATAAATGGGCCAAACCTTCTGCCAAAACCACTAATGTCAAAGATGACATACAAGATAACCAATCCACCAAGCTGGCTAATACAACACAAAACAACCAAAAAAAAAAAAAAAGCCCAACTGGCCACTACCTTCCCTGAATGTTAAAATTCTATTTCATTTATAACATTGCTGGTCATTTTTTAATATTAAACTTTTCTTCATTTTTAATCGCTTATAAAAATTTAAAATAAATTTCAATATTTGAGTAACATAAAAAAAAAGCCCAACACTAAAAAGAGATTTTATATTGTCACAAAGTTCACTTTGTTGAATGTTGTTGGAGCACTAACTGTTTAAAATGTCACAATTCTATTTCACATATGTCATTTGTAGCATTGCAAATTCAATGAAATAAAATACCAATCAGCCAAAACAGTACCCAAGTCATAGCTTTAAACGAATCAACAACAAATCGCAGGGATTCCAAGCAATCTTTGGTATTCTCATCTCTTCCTCTGACAAGCAAATCGTGTCTTTACAGGCATTGGAATCGAAGTTGAAATTTTCTACACATGAAAATCTCAACTGAAATTTCTCATTTGAGTTCTTACAGTGAATGAACAAATTCTTCAAACACAACCATTTTCATGATCATTTGAGCTAAGCATTTCATCGAAATATAATAATACTAAGTGGGGCCCACAGATGTGTAGAGAAAAAGCTTGACAAGTTCTTCTACTAAGTGGGGCCCACAAATGTGTAGTTCTCTTTTATTTTATATATCTAATATAATAATACTAAGTGGGGCCTACAGATGTGTAGATGTAGAGAAAAAGCATGACAAGTTCTTCTACTAAGTGGGGTCCATAGAGGGGGGGTGAATAGGGTGATCTACACTTAATGACTAATTATGGCCAATTTTAATTCCTTAACAAACAACTAGTCATATGTGATGATTAACATACAATATGCGGAAGCTTAAACAAAACAATCACCACAAAGCAAAAACCACTACACAAAGATTTATAGTGGTTCGGCCTCAATGCCTACATCTACTACCGGCTTGTGATCCAACACCCCACCGGATTTCCACTATTTATGCTTTTGAAAAGGCTAAGCAATAACCTCTACAATATGCTTTCCAAGGCTAAGCAATAACCTAACAATGTTGTTTTTCTAGGTTTAGCAACAACCTATACAAGATGCTTTTCTAGGCTAAGCAATAACCTTTACACAAGAAAGATTTCTCAAATAAGTGTCTATACAAACACTTTAAGAGATTACAATTAAAGATCAATTTAATTGTCTCTAAAATAGGCGGATAAGAAAGTTTAATTCAACTCACACAACACTCTATGAAATGCAAAGATGAATGCTCATGAAGTGTGTGTGTGAAAACTTCAATCAAGTTTAAATTAAGCCCAATCAATATTTGCTTAATTCATTTAAAAGTTTAAGACACACAAAAGATTTGATTGAAGTGAAATGCAAATCACATGTATAAATACTAACTTGTTGATGATATGAAAATCAAATACTCACAAGTTGTATGAAACTAATTAACACTAAACATGTGATGCATGTGCTATGTTGTTTTCAAAACCAAACTAATTTAACTAAGGTTCAAATGACTGAAAACAACAAATAAAGATTCAACCAAGTAAATGAATCATGCTATAAAAGAAATCAAAGATTTTGGCTAAGCATGATTAAAGAAGATTTAGAAACAAACTTGGCTTGAAATCAAGGTGAAGAATCCAATCCAACTTAGATCAAATATTAAATGAAGAATGGATTCAACTCATCATAGTTATCATGCTAAAAATCATTTACCAATAATTTAAACAAAGCATATAACATATGATTAATAAAAGTAGAGCTTACTTAGAGATTTAACTTCATTAATCCAAGCTTTAGCTTTACAAATGACCCCCTGATCTCTCTTACTTCACTCTCCTTTTTCTTGCCTCCAAACACCTCAAGGATGGCTTAGATGTTGCACACTTTGGCAAAGGAATGAGCTTCATTTTATACCCAAAAAGTGCCCAACGGCTAGTCCCCGGTCGACCGGGTACACAACGGTCATAAATATAGCCGTTTGAAAAACTGCTTTTAGCGGGGGCCAGTGACCGCCGGTAAAAGTGGTTTTGGTCGCCGATATAAGTCTTGTTTCCCCAAAAATGTGTTTTTTAAAGTAATTTCTTGTGAGGACTTTTGGGCCATCAAATCAAGTTTGGAATCATGATTTTAATTCAATCTAAGTTCTTTCAAAATCATGAAACATACAAAGCCAAAAATGATTTGAAACTTTTAAAACCATTGGCTAACTTGATTTATAAAACTTCTTTTTCAAATTAAATGCATCCAAGATTAAAAACAAAACATGCATAAATCAATAGTTCTACAAGTCTAAAAAACAATGCATGTGTAAATCAAGATTTCAACATTTTCTAAATCAATGCATGTGTGAAAATTCAAATGATGATTAAAATGATAATGCATCCATCAAATTGCAATATACAAAATCCCTAATAATAACAACACTATTCCAAGTACTTGATGGAGAAGAAACAAAGAAGGAGAAGAGTTTCAGCAACTCCACCAACACAAACAACCGACTGAAAATGGGTCTGGACTATTCTTCAATCCTTTATAACCAGATTTTGCAACTAAACCCCTCACATTTTACTTAGTCTCAATTTAAGTCAAATGAAAGCCCAATTGACTCATTTGAAGTCAAATTAACATGAGTATATTACGAAAGTTATTGCACTCGTCGAAATACACGTAATGGTACTAAGTTTCACCATATCCAACGATATACGCATAAATTCATATTTACGAATAAGTCCTTAATTCCACTAACTTGAGTATAAGTTCAACTCAATCAAGTCAATCTCTTTCAAACTCATTCCATTATACTTAATTCACTTGTTTGAGACTAATTTGACCCATCTTAGTCATTAATCACCATTAAGTTGATTAATCATATTTAATCCCCACTAAGCTCGATTAATTAGAGTTAATCTTGATTAACTCGGGTCGGGGTGTAACACCACCCTGGTCTTCATATCAGGCAGCAACCATGTCATCTTCTTCTGCTCCTTTGGTGCTACTTGTTAGAAAGTCAGATCTTGCTCAATCGAGTTAGGTTCCATCCATTTCTGAGTCGGCCCCACCTACCACTTGTTTGGGAACCTCACTAGTAGTGTGGACTGAAATAAAAGCTGCATTTTTCAAACAAATGGTCACATCAAAAGTACACATTTTTTAAATTCTCCTTTTAAAAAAAATAAAAAAGCAATCTCCTTTCTCCACTAAAAAATATAAAAACAACTACTTTTTACACAAAAAGTCAAAAAATTCCCTACAAAGCAACTAAAGACAAAATATCATCATAACCCATTTAATTTTTCTTCTTGAGGAATTTACCTGAAAAATCACCTTAGATGGCGATTGCACCAAATAGGCCCACATAGTTTTTATGAAATAGAATTGGTCTTCCCGCAAAAATTTTCTTTCGTTTTTCCATTTTTCAACGAGCCTCAACGCTGCCGCCTAATATAGAGAACGAGCGATGATATCGTCACTCCTTCTCTATATAACCCATCGAATCTGCCTTTTTTCATACTTTTTTTCCTCTGCGATTTCTAGTTTCATACATGTCTTTGAACCAAACCTACATTGAATACCCCTTGTAGAGGTTGTTGAACTCAAAAGGAGGCATAGCACACATGGACTAATAAGTAACATGGACTGATCTCCAATTGATTAAAAAGATCATAATTAGAATTAGTTCGATCAGTATGATGTTTTGGTTCCTGTAAAACAAATCTTATTTGAAATCCATGTGTTTTAGTAGTCTGGTTGAGCTACAGTGGGTAAAATGCTTTTGATGTCAAGATTCCCTAGGCTAGATAAGGGTTACAGGAACTCTCTATTTCAAGAAAAGCTAAAAATTGTTAGTTATGGAATATAATCTTGAGATAAAATCTAGATGTTGGGCACAACAATGTGGAGCTTAATACTCATCTTTATATGGCCATTCTGCGAATTATTTGGCAAAGTCCTTTTAAGGTCTTTAAATTCACCTCCTTGGCACCGCCACCAAATATGTGGGGGCAATCAGTGGCGGATCCAGGATTTTCGTTTAGATGGGGTGAAACGTTTGCTATAATTTTTTCACATTAACAATAGCAAAAGCAAAAGAGAAAATGTATTCCATTTAAATAGACACAAAATATTTAATCATTAATCATAAAAGATAGGGAGAGAAGGGGAGAGGGAGAGAGAAAGAGAGTCCATAGAGAAAAACGCAGAGGGAGAGTGAGGGGGGAGAGAGAGGCGACAGAGCAAGAGAGAAGTTGATAGATTTATCTGAAGCCGAATGAGGAACGATTGTCACAGCCTTACAAGCATCCGAAGAGAAGTGATGCACTCGAAGGAAGAAGCCAAGAAGCCAGAAGGGACTCGCTGAGGTTGAGAGTCAGAGGAGTGAAGAGCAGAAGAACGAAGAAGGGTTTTTTTTTTTTTTATTTTCTTCATTCATCAATTTTGATATGGGGCGATGGACTTAAACATGTCAGGCCATGACCCAGGTTTAGTAATTTTTATTATTATTTTAGCTGTGATTAGTTTCTAAGCGGGATTAGGGGACGATTAGCTTGAATTTTTAGTTAGATTATAATTTTGAATAGCTTTGGCGAATTTTGAGCGTGCTGAGTCTGGTTTGACCGGGCCTGGGGTGGCCCGTGTGACGCATGTTAGTGTGGGAATTTGATTTATTTGATCTACTTGATTTTTGAAAAAAAAATATTGAATTCGATATTTTTGAATTTTGTTATTTTAATCCCAGCAACTTTCATGTTTGTTCCGTTTGCATTCGAACTCCATAGATAACGTTTTTCGAGAAAAAGGGGCAAATTCGTCTTTTTACACTAAATCTATGCATAAATTTTGAAATTTGAAAACCATGTGGAAAATATACTTTTTGAAAACTAGATTTTTCGACGATCAAATTTGTCTCTTTCGTCGATCTCATTCGGGACCCACAAATGATAGTTCCAGCCATGTAAAGATTTATGGGCCAATGGGGCCCACAACTCATTTGACTTAAGCCAAAACCCACGTTGGTTTTTCTTCCTCACTATATTTTTCCAGCAACAGTTGAACTAAGAGAATGCTCTTTCGTCTTCTCCTCTTCCAACCATCTTCTCTCTTCTGCATGTCCTTCTTCCTTGGTGGAAAATGGAGATTTGATCACACCAATCTCTTCTCCTTCCTCCTGGCTTTCCATTGATACTTATTTCAAAGGAATCTCAGCTGGACCTTCTTTTCCTTCAAACTCTCCTTCTTGTTTGGAACACCTAGATGTAAGCAATGGCTTCCCTCTTGAAATCTTAGGTTTTCTAGAACCTTTAGAATTGTTTTATCATGCATGCAAAGGGGTTCTTTGAGAGCTCCTTCAAATTTCGAATTTGGTGGACTTTAGTGTGTTTTTCTTGGGGGTTTTTGGAGTAGATTGGAGATTGAGCTGAGAAGGAAGTTTCTTGGAGTGTTTTTTAGACCCATTCTGTTCTTGAGGCAAGTGAATAGCTCAGTTAATGAGATACATGAATTTGATTACTAGATTGTCATAAATTTTGGGATTTTCGCTCATTTTATTACTATGTGTATTCTTTACAATGAGTTGGGTTAATTTCGAAAAGTCTTGCTAGAATCTGTGTTTATTTCCTGTTTATGAATTGTGAAAATCATATGGATTCTTCTTTTGCTCAATGAGTAATCTTCAGAGTTTTGACTGAATGGAAACTTATTTGTATTAGATTCTTGAAATTGGAATGAATGATGATATTGTGGTTGAATGGAAGTTTTTGACTAAAAGGAGGTGTTGGAATAATATAGGAAAGATGGAAATGAAAAGAGG
>QPKB01000003.1:34590827-34613161 GCA_003546025.1 Camphora micrantha | reverse complement strand
TTATGGCATTAAAGCCATGAAACTCCTCCCATGATGGGGATTGAAGGCAATTAAAGGCTCTTTATTCTCCATCGGCCAATCAAATTCAAGGAAAAAGGAGTTACAAAACAAGTAATTTAAAAACTTGTAACTCCTCCCATTATGAGTATTAATGCATTCAATGCTCATAAACCCTCCTAAATGGCTACCAAAGGCCTATAAATAGGAGGGCATTCCAAAGGGAAAGGAGCCCGGATCTAGCTCTCGCTCTCCCCCCGAAGAAGACAAAAAATCCAGAAGCCCTGCAACTCTGCTGCAAAGACCACCAAAAGGTGATTGAAGCACCCTTGGGGGGCCAACCCCCCAAGGACCTCCCTTCTTCTACCAACATGGCTAAAACGTGGCTTTTCAGCCCGTTTACTTAGCTTTTTATCGGATATAAGACCTTCTCTTGGTCTTTGTCCTTTAAAAATCTGAGGTTAAAAAGCCAAGCCAAGAATCCAAGCATCGTGTTCTCATCTGCATGGACGATGGAGGAGCCCATACATGACTCGCGACCGTCGATCTGAACGTGTCCCCACAATCGAATGAGAAGTCAGATTCATTTTCTTGATTTCTATTGTACTTTATGTTTCTTTTAGAGACAAAAATCACAATTCTTGCATTTCATAACGGATAAGACTTGTAAATCGCCTTTTACGGCAAAATCGCCTTTCACAGCAACAAATGAAATCGCCTTTCACGGCATTCAAAAAAAAACCCTTTTGTCTCTTTTCTTAAAATATTTGTGCAATAGAAACTAGAAAAAGTTTCATTTCCCCTTTCTACTTGTGAAGGTGGATCTTCGGATCACCATTCCTAAAATTCCAAGTAGAAAAGTGAAATTGGCATACCCGTACAAAAAAAAAAGATGTTGATACCCTTTATCTTTTTCTTCTCCTCCCCCTCCGCCGTACTCCGAAAGACCCGGGGCGGAGGCAGCGGGAGAGAGGGAAGAATCGGGTCCATCAAGAGGCTTGTCCGCTCAAGCGAAGGAAGTTCTAGGAGAATCCGCTCGAGCGAACCCTCATCCACTTGAGCGAACCTGGGCACAGTTTCAGGGTGTTTTTCCTGTGCCCTGCTGATAATCAATTGAGGAATATTGTTTCTATAAGGCTTCATGGAAGTGAATGAGACATTCGAATTATATTATCATATGATATTCAGATGAGAAATGTAGAAAAGTCTCACTACGTGCTTTGTGTCTCAGACATCGGAGATCTTCAGAGGCACCAAACTATGCTTCATAAACCGACGTTGTGACATTAAGTGTGTAATGAGACAATTATCGGGAGATCAATCAACCACTATGTATCACCTCATTCCATATTAGCGAATTTATTTATAAATCTTCTTATAAATCATTTTGAAACAAAATTGATTGGTTTGTTACGTTTGAAATTATCTGTAAGACTACTCATCTGAATTGTTTAATTCTGTTTGTTTGTATTCGTTCGGAGTAGTTCTTCTTATCGATTTTGAAATGTATTATTATGATTTGATTTATTTCGATTCAGGTTTTGGAAATGCACCACTAAGCTTAGGTCACCTAGTTGGGCTGATCACCCGACTTGGGATCTTGAAAATTATTTGCCAACTACAATTTTGATTCTGTTTATTTGCTTCAGCCATGGCAACGGTTTTGTTTTCCGATCCCACGAGTAGTGGCAACGGTTTCTATCAGTTTGCTCTGGCCATCTCGTATGGCAACGGTTATTTGTTCTAGCCATTTTGTATGGCAACGGCTTCTGTCTGTGTGCTCTTGTTACTTCGGTAATAGGAGAATATAGTTAAATGTGGTCTGCCAATGTTTTGATTAATTGTCGGTCAATGTGAAATATTTAATATATGCAATTCTTTTAATATTACAGAAATGGTTTATTTGATTTATTCTTTACATATGTTTGTTTCAATGGCATTTTATGATTTTAAATAGGGCATTTATAAAACTTGTATATCTTATCTGTATTATTCACCTGCCAGATCGTCGTGTTTGATACTCTTTTGTTTGGTGTCAGATTTTGGATCCGCAGCTCTTGAGGCGGAGCGTGCCGAGGAGGTAGTAGGACCTCCGGTGGAGCACGAGTGGCAGCCAAATGATGTCATGTAGACATCATGTTGGGTCAAGAGTTTTGATAACATCTTTTGGGGAGTGACTTTTATTTTTGGGAACCTTGTTTATGGCCTCTGTTGGCCTTGTTGGGATGTATAACTTAAATACTTTCTGATCCTCACAACTTTAATCTTAACTTTGGGCTACGCCCTTATGTATATATTTCTCTCTTGATACTAACTTGTGCACTATCTTATGTTATATTCGATTTTTTTTTTCTTTAAATTTTGCTACACGTTTCCGCATATTATTATTCGTTGTGAAATTGACTATTTGGTTGTGATGGATCGTTTGGAATCCTCACCGCGGAATCCTGTGGGAAAATAATTAGCGTGTGCGGGGGAAATTTTCTAGCCCGTCACGCCGCGTCCCCCGGATTAAGGACTTGATTAACAGGGCTTCAGTCCTGGGGCGTGGGCCTTTGTTCATGTGGGGCGTGGGTCAGTAGCCCAATAGAACTTAAAGGAGTTTTCAAATTTGACCTAGGGCGGCCGCCCCAAGTACCAGTAAAGTGGGTCCGCCACTGGGGGCAATGGCAAGGGTTTTTCATTAAGTAACCATTTGAAACAAGTTTTTATGATCCATGATCTTCTAAATAAAAAATGAATTTTTAGCATTTGTTTTACGTGTTGGTTGTAGAGATGTGTGACTCTTCCTTCTTATAGTTGGGTTGTTTTGAGTGAGAAATCATTTTGTGTTTTTACTTGATAAGCCATGGGTCCCCATTAATCCATATTGGGTTTGATATGTTTGGTGCTGAGGGGGAGGTGACTAGGTTTCCTTTTAAAGAAAACGGCAACATTCTTGAGTTTTCATAAACTTCTTCGTATTCTATGGAGCGACGACGTCGTCGCTTATTCTCACCTTCGATAAGGTTTAATAAACTCCTGGGTGACGACGTCGTTGCCCATTTAAACTATAAAGTCTGGCATCATATTCTGTTAGGCGGCGAAGTCGTCACTGATCTTAATTTGGAAAACAAATCATATGATATAATCAGTTGTTACAACCTTCATCAAATTGTTGCAAGAAACAAAAGAATGTATCTCAACCTATGCCACTAGATTTGTTTAAAAATACATGATCCTTTGGACTAGTGTCACCTAATAAGGGATTAATTGTTGTCAATGCATATCCATGAATTTCATCGTAAATCATGCGTTGTGCAGGCAAAACAACAAGGCATTCAATACCTCAAAAAGACACTGAATACAAAGATTGAGATTCAATTACCAAGCTAAGGAACCCGCCACATAGACCTCATTGATGGACATGCAAAAGTTTGTGGCTCTTTTGCCCAGCATCAAGGGTAGTAAGCAAATCCTAAGTGTACAAGAGCTCGCACAAGAGTTGTTGGATGTAGACTCACAGAGCTACGCACGCAACGTGGCAAACGATCCATCGATTGCTACAACCCTTCTCTGCAAGTTTCCCGGGTCAACATGGCCAATCTGGTCAATGGAGGAAAATCTCGAGAGGAAGAGTTGCACAAGCTTTACCCAGCTTGCGGAGACATGCCTTAATGCAGGATGACGGGTCTCACTCTGTCTCATTCGGCCCTAAATTGCCCAAACTCAGCCCAACTATAGAGAGCATCAACAAATACTATAAAATCACTCTTTTCCACTACACGACCCAACCTAGAGAAAGAGAGCCCAAATCAACAAATGACAAAAACCAGACTAAAATCAACAAATGAAAAATGAGTATCGAATGGAAAAACCAAATCTTAAAAAGACCTAGAATACAAGAGAAAAAGATGCATTCGTACTGGTGGTGAGGAGGAGGAAAGGGCAAATATGGTTCTAGGGGTTTTGCAAAGTTTAAACGAGCGACGACGTCGTTGCTCAATGAAAACTTTAATAAATAAATAAATAAAAAGGTAGTCCTAGCGGGGCCACTTTCCTATCACATGAACTACTGGGGCCTTTTTTGGTTAGTGGCCATATAAGGTAATTTGTCACGTAAATTCCTTTTCATTCTTTCTTGATTTTAGCCTTTAGTTCACTTCTTTCTATATGTAAAGCTCGCAAAGAAGAAAGGTAAAATTCTCATAAAAAAATATTATATCAAAATAAAAGGACAAACAAGTTATTTGGGCTAAAGGGGCTGACCCTAACCCGATCCGTATAAATGCGGGTTAGAAAAGTTTAACCCACGACCAACCTGTATATTATGCGGGTTGGGTTGCGCGGGTCATAAGCAGATTGGGTTGAGCTAGATTGGCTGATCTAGTTGGTTTTTGCCAGCTCTACTTCCATCTCCTAAAAGTCACTCTTCAGAAAAGTACTACTAATAATATTTTTTTAATTCTTTAAATTATAAAACAACTGCTCAGGATAGTCCTTTTTCAATTTTTTTTAATATAGAATTAAACGACCTCCTTATAAGTCGTTTATTACCAACCGATAGAAGCTGTCGTTTCTACATCGATTTACCGTCTGTCATGGGTAGTCGTTTAAAAAATACGACTTCAAAATTTCCGACTGCCTGTCCGACGGCCCAGAGCATTCGTTTTTCATAAAATACGACTCCCTTCAGCAGTCGTTTTTATTGATTTATGACGTAGTTCGAATTCCCAGCATATCAAGCTCTTCTCAACAATTTTGAGTCTGGGTCTACTTTTGGACTGTAATTTGAACTTCGGTACAAGGTTCAGTTCTATGACCTTGACCTGATTCTGGTACAACTTGAGGATTCCAAACCAAATTTAGGTCCTTGCGCCTAGACCTATGGGTGGCAAACCTGAATTGACCTGCTAAGTTGACCCAAAACTGATTGCGAACCTGACTTGCAATACATACAGGTTCTTCGCGGGGTCACGAACCTGACTTGAATTTAAACGGGTCGAATTAGGGTCGACCTGCATAACATGTGTGCGGGCCAATTCTCAAGACACCAAGATTATGCTAACTCCAGCAGTGATCTCGGCTGCGTGCACTCCTGCTCGAATGCTAATACGCCAGCCGAGGCGATTATCGTCATTTCGGTCGACCTTGGCCTAAGATTGTTGTGATTAGGGCCATATGGCTTGGTCTCGGTCACACACATTGGCAACTGCTGCATGACGAACAGCCGACTAAGACAGGCACTGACAACCATCTCCCCTCTTCAGACACATGGCAGGACAGAAGTACACGCCAATGGGACAAATACATCATCCCAACCGTCCAAATCCCCCTCAAATCTCTGAAGAGCGGCATCCAACGGCTGCAGCCATATCAGGGCGAAGCCCAAGAAAGGATCCGATGGGACCTTTACCACCAAAAAGTCAAGACAAGATCTGACCCAATGTGACTGACATTTAATGCAACGTGGGCTAACCGGACCATCATTTAATGTAATGTGGGCTATGATAGACCCTCATTAATTACTTTGTGGGACGATGAGACCTTAGCAGTCAGATCATCAGGCCCACCACCAAATATCCAAAACTCTCTTACATAGAAGAGGAAGGGTTCCAACGGAGGTACGTGAACACAGGTCCATTATGCACTCATACTCTTTTTCTTCAACCTCAATTCAATCATAACACTAACTTGGGCATCGGAGAGCCCTGTGCTGCTCACAGCCAGGGTCCTTTGACCGTTTTTTCTTCCCTTTCAAGCTCCCGAAGCGGCTAGCTTTCACAGTCAATTGGATAAGTCCCGTAGGGCTCCCCTTAATCTGGTGAGTTATATTTTTTCTGCACTTACAATTGGCGCCGTCTGTGGGAAACGTTTGTCAAAATTTTCCTTAACACCATGACTACGAAAGCTGCGAAAGGCGGAGAAGCATCCAGAACACGCCGTGCAGAAACCGCGGCGGACGACTTTGACGAATACCTTTTCACCCCTCTCAATGTCCAGGAGCGCCACCTTCGCTCGGAGTCACTTTCAAGGGCAGTAATGGCACCTCTCCAGCAAGGAAAATCCCAGCGGCATCCTGGGAAAAGAGATCTTATACCAGACGGAACTCGACGAAATAAGACTTCAGTGGCGGGTAAGCCGCGTCTATCTGACCATCAAGGGGATGATGACGATGAAGATAATAGTCCTGACGAAGATTTCGATCCTACTCTTGAAGAGATTCGGGCACAGAATGTCATTATCCGAGAGAAAAATGCCCTGATTGATTAGCTCCAGCAGCAACTGAAGGATAAGGAAAGAGCAGCAGATTCAACTGGACAGCATTCGCAGCTAGCCAGCGAAGAGGGTTCTCATCGTGAACAGATCACTCCTCCTAGGAGAGACCTGAGAACTCACTTGAATTTTAGTCGCGAACAGGTCACCCCTCCCCGGAGAGACCTGAGAACTCACTTGAACGAGAGAATGCATGGTCAAACTCATGATGAAAGCTCAAACAATAGACGCAGCTATTTGAAGAGGCGGTCAGAGACCATACCAGAGGTTCGTCATGGCACTCAAAAGTGGCTCAACGAGCGTATTCAGCAGGCGGTTCGGCAAAACCTAGAAGTGGCCGGTCTCGCCCGAGACCAGCGAGATGTTTGCACGTCCATTGATCTTAGCCCATCGCCTTTTACTCGCGACATCAGAGATTTTCCCCTTCCAAGGAAGTTTACTGTCCCGAGGTTCGTCACTTACAGAGGGGCCTCAGACCCAGCTGCATATCTTCGACACTTATCTCAGAGGATGTCTGTTTGGGGAGATGAAGGTCACTTGAACTGCAGAGTTTTTTCCTCCAGTCTGGGCGAACTCCCCCTGAAATGGTTCTGCAGACTCCCAGAGAAGTCCATCTCGAGTTGGCAATAGCTCCAGCACTCCTTTATGAAGAAATTTCAGGCCTACAGAGTCATACCCAAAACTGATGCGGACATAATGGCTCTGAAGATGAAATAAGGGGAGAACATCACCCAGTTCACCAAGCGATTCTGGATGATCTACAGCCAGATTGACAGCTCAAAGACGAAGTGGCAATTTTTTGCTTTCTAAAATGCTCTGTTGCTAGATAATGATCTTCGAAAAGATTTGGCTGGCAACCCTGCGACCTCGATAACGGCATTGATGGCCAGGGTAAACCGCTTCATTGCCTAGATCCGAGATCGGGAAAGCTTCGACATCGGACATAGAGGTCGAGGTGGAAAACCTTTAAAAGACAAGGGATCCTCTCGAAGAGAAGAGCCGAGCCGACGCTGGGCTCCCACCAGCTCGGCAAAGGCACCAATATCCGCCTCTGAAGATAGCAAGAGGCCCAGGCCATCTTTTGAACCCTATAAGGCTGTCAACACCATCTTCAAAGAGCCTATTCATAAGGTCATGAATAAGATCAAGTCCATAAGTACACCATCTTCAAAGAGCCTATTCATGAGTGGCGACCCCTCCGCCCGTGATCAGAGCAGATTCTGTGCTTATCATAGACAAAGCAGACACAAAACCAAAGAGTGCAGAATCTTGAGGTCGCATCTGGAGAATCTCGTCCAGGACAGGCATCTGAAGGATTTTATCAAGGCAGGTGCTAGGAATGACGACCAAGCTCCACGCCAGAACGAGAGAGGGTAGGACAGTGACGAGTCCGAGAGGCCCATCAGCGTCATCCACCTAGCTCCTCCCCCTAAGGGGAGTAACCAAGCTCGTGCCGAAGCCAGACAGATCTCCCACGGTAAGCAAGTGATGACGGTCAAGCTCGAACCAGCCTCAAAGAGAGCTCTGCGAGAGCGGCCCAAGATATGGTTCTCGGATAAGGATTTAGAAGGTGTTCAGCTCCCCCATAATGACCCGCTCGTCGTCACTTTCAAGCTGAAGAACTGCAAGGTTCAGAGGATTCTCGTCGACCCCGGCGTTCATCCAAGATCCTCTACTTTGATTGTTTCAAAAAGATGGGCCTTTCCGAGGCAGACCTGCAAGAAGCCCGGACTCCTCTAATTGGTTTCAACGCCAAGCCGGTTTACCCCAAAGGCAAGGTGATGCTCAAAGTTCAAATTGGAGGAGCACCCTTGATGACAGATTTTCTGGTGGTCAATGCGCCATCCCCCTACAACGCCATAATGGGCAGGACCTGGCTCCATGGTATGGAGGCGGTGCCCTCTACTCGCCACCAGAAGCTGAAGTTCTCGCTGGAGGACAAAACGGCAAAATAGAGGTCGTCACGGTCAAAGGAGACCAACAGATGGCCAAACAATGCCTGATGGCCGTGGTGCCTGGAGAGCAAGAGCCCAAGCAGGTCAACATGGCCAAATTGGAAAAAAAGCTCGACGAAGTCGGCCAGGATCCAAAGAAGAAAAGTGTGGAAGACCTGATAGAGATCAGGACCGACCCGCACGATCCAGAAAGATTCTTCCTGCTCGAAAGCCAGCTCACCGAGCTAGAAAGGTCAGAACTTGTCGATTTCCTGATGCTGAATAGAGAAGCCTTCGCCTGGACGCCTGACAAGATGCCTGGTGTTAACCCCGAGGTCATGTGCCACAAGCTGAATGCGGACCCCAATCATAAGCCTGTCCTACAGAAGGCTCGCAGGTCCGGGGTGCCGCAAACAAAAGTCGTGATTGAAGAAGTAGACAAGCTGCTTTTGGCTAGAGTAATCAGAGAAGTCCAATACCCGGTCTGGTTGGCAAATACGATGGTGGTCCAGAAGAAAACCTGCAAATGGAGAGTGTGCGTTGACTTCACTGACCTCAACAAAGCATGCCCTAAGGACAACTTCTCACTCCCAAAATTGATCAGATGATCGACACCACCGCCGGTCACGATAGGATGAGTTTCCTTGACGCCTATGGGGTTATCATCAAATACCACTGTATGGGCCGGACGAAGAGAATACCGTATTCATAACACCTCGAGGCACTTACTGTTACAAGGTAATGCCATTTGGGTTAAAGAATGCGGGAGCCACTTATCAGCGCCTCGTCACCAAAATGTTCCAGACCCAGCTCGGCAAGATCGTCGAAGTATACATTGACGATATGGTCGTCAAATCGAGGTAGTCCCGGAATCATTTGGAAGATTTGACCCAAGTCTTTGCTATCCTGAATCAGTTCAAGTTAAAACTAAACACCTCCAAGTGTGCTTTCAGCGTCTGTTCCGGCAAGTTCCTGGGAAGCTTAGTCACGCGACGAGGAATCGAGGCCAATCCAGATCAGAAATCAGCTATTCTCATAATACAGAGTCCCACCACTGCAAAAGAAGTGCAGAAGCTTACCGGCATGGCTACCGCACTGAATCGCTTCATCAGCAGATCGTCATATAAGTGCCACCTATTTTTTCACCTTCTACGAAAAAATTTAAAATTCCAATAGACTCCGGAGTGTGAACAAGCTTTACAAGCACTTAAAACTTATCTCTCTTCACCTCCCTTGCTTTCAACTCCAAAACACGGAGAAACACTGTATTTGTATTTGGCAGTCTCAGATCATGCGGTCAGCTTCGTCCTAGTCAAAAAGGAAGATAAGCTTCAAAAACCAATTTATTATACGAGCAAGACCCTCCTTGATGCCGAGACCCGATATTTTCCATTGGAGAAGCTTGCGTTGGCACTCGTCAGTGCCTCTCGTAAGCTCTCCCATTATTTTCAAACTCACGCCATAGTGGTTGTTACTGAAATCCACTAAAATCTATTTTCAAAAAAGTTGACTTTTCAGGAAGAATATCCAGATGGGTCGTCGAGCTCGGACAGTACGACATTCAATACCAACCCAGGACGACGATCAAAGCCCAAATTGTGCCAAATTTTATCATGGAATTTGTCTCTCCGAGTTTGGCACCAACCCAGCCCGACGCCGAACTGAGGGGCAGAGGGCTCGAGGTAGCACGCACAGAGACTGATGAACAAACTTAGAGCTAACACCTTGCCTCGAGTTGGAAAGTCTTCGTCAACAGCTCCTCAACTTCCAGAAGAGCCGGCGTAGGTGTCGTCCTCCATTCTCCAGAAGGACTGGTCATCGAGCAGGCCGTAACCATGGATTTCAAGGCGTCAAATAAAGAAGCTGAGTATGAAGCCCTCATAGCAGGACTTAACAACGCCAAAATCCTAGGAGCCCAACAATTAGTGGTCTACAGCGACTCACAACTGGTGACGAACCAGCTGACCAGGGACTACCAAGCTCGCGATGATAGGATGGCTGCTTACCTAGCCTTTGCCAAAAATCTCCTCTCTCAGTTCCAGACAACCGAGATCAGACAGATAGGCAGAGAGTCCAATTCTCACTCCGACGCCCTCGCTAATCTAGCCTCTGCCGTTGAAACAGGAAAGAAAAGAACTGTCGAAGTATGATCATTGGCAAGGCCCAGTATAGAGCTCCACCTATCTCGAAAAATAATGTGCCTCGATCTCAGCCCGAGTTGGATGGACCCGATCATCTCCTACCTGAAGGACGGCCAACTCCCCGAGGACAAAAGTGAGGCCCACCGAATCAGGCTCAAAGTGGCTCGGTTCTGGTTGTCTCCTAAAGGTAAGCTTTACAGGAAATTATTCACAGGCCCATACCTTCAATGTGTTCACCCAAGCAGAGTTGAAGATTTCCTCTACGAAATACACGAAAGGATCTGTGGAAGCCATATCGGTGGAAGATCGTTAGCTTATCGAGCTATCAGTCAGGGCTACTGGTGGCTGTATATGCAGAAGGATGCGCAGTTATATGCCAAAAAATGTGAGAAGTGCCAAAAATTCTCCCACTCCCTCCATCAGCCTGCGCAGGACTTGAGTCCGCTCTCCAGCCCATGGCCCTTCACCCAATGGGGACTGGACATCGTGGGACCACTTTACCGAGCTCCAGGAAATAAGAGATGGTTGATAGTTGCCACTGACTATTTCACTAAATGGATAGAGGCAAAATCATTATCTTCCATTACCGAGCGGGACTCGAAGAGCTTCGTGTGGAAGAACATAATTACAAGGTTTGGTATTTCAAGAGTTTTGGTCTCGGACAATGGGACCCAGTTCGACTGCAGCTCCTTCAAAAACTTCTGCCAAGAGCTAGGCATCAGGAACCACTACTCTACTCCGGCATACCCACAGAGCAATGGTCAAGCTGAGATCTCTAACAAAGTGGTACTAGATGGGCTGAAGAAACGACTCGACCAAGCTAAAGGAAGATGGGTCGAGGAACTGCCAAGCATCCTATGGGCCTACAGAACGACTCCAAGGTGCTCTACCTCGACAACGCCTTTCTCCCTCGCCTATGGGATGGAAGCTGTCATTCCCCTAGAAATCGGCCTTCCGACTCTGAGGTCCAAACTTTTCGACCAGGACCAAAATGAGATGAATCTATCTCGGGAATTGGATCTAGTCGACGAACGCAGAGAAGCAACAACCATCAGACTGGCCGCTTATCAGCAGCAGTTGGCCTGGGGCTACAACCAGAAGGTCAGAGAGAGAAAGTTCGCAGTTGGTGAGCTGGTTCTGAAGAAGACACTCCCTGGTGATAAAGATCCGAATCAGGGCAAGCTAGCTCCAAATTGGCACGGACCATTTAAAGTAATTTCTATCGCCGGACAGTCAGCCTACAGATTGGAAGACACGAATGGTCGACAGTTACCGCGGCCATGGAACGCGTCGCACCTCAAAAAGTTCTATTTTTAATCTGTACTAAATTTTTAAGATTAATGAAAAAAAAAAAGTTCTCTCTACTGTCGTTCGATTCAGTCGAAGAACTCAATAGTGACTGCCAGCAGCCAAGCTACACGGCCACATATGAGATTGCCTTGGGTCGGTCTATACCACCCCAGCATGAAGCCATTACAGCAACATATGAGATTGCCTTGGGTCGGTCTATACCACCCCAGCATGAAACCATTACGGCCACAAATGAGATTGCCTTGGGTCGGTCTATACCACCCCGGCATGAAGCCATTACGGCCACAAATGAGATTGCCTTGGGTCGGTCTATACCACCCAGGCATGAAGCCATCACAGCCACATAAGAGATTGCCTTGGGTCGGTCTATACCTCCTAGGGGTGAAGCCATTACGGCCAAGTATCTTATCTTGATCATGTGTTTCTAGCTTGGTCTAACTGTCAAGCATGGCCACGCCCTCTAGTTCATGGTAAACATAACGCCAAACTCAGATACTTGTTAAAAAAAAAAACAGAGAGAACTCAGTGACAACAAAAATTTGATTGTATTACTGAATAGTCATTACATTCCAGAGTACAATTTAAAAAAAAAAGGATTACATCATTGTTAAAAAGTATTTAGAGCCTCTATTGGGGGTTGGAGCTGTCGAGAACGTTGACGGGAGCCACTATCACAACATTCTCCACGGGAGCCGACGGGCCGGGGTAGTCCAACAGATTCACAAAGGACGAATGGTCCTCTGGAATCCCCACCTCTCTCAAGGCGGCGCGCCACGCCTTTGCCCAAAATCTGTTCCTGACGAGGAAAACCTTAGCCCCATAATGGGCTGTCGCCTGGTTTACCGCGTCCTGAAAAGCGACGTCGCTCTCGGACGCGACCTTGGCCTTGGCCTCGTCCGCTCTCCTCGTCTCAGCTTGCAGGTCGCTCTTCAATTTTTCCACCGAGGCTTTGAGATCAACAACTTTCTTCTTTTCAGTCTCGATCTCGACAGCAGCCTCCCCGAGCTTAGCCTCGAACTCGTCCTTGAGTGCCTCCAGCTGATCCGTCTTTGAGGTGCTGGCTCCCAAAGCTTCCTCCAACCCCCTCCTCTCCTCATCGAGTTTGGCAATCAGAGGACTTTGCTTATGAAGTCTATCGATGACCACCATCGATTTCTGCAACGTCTGTTAAAAGACAGGAGAAATGATCAGAAAACAGTAGCCGAAATGAAACACCTTATGAAAGTAGAAAGTCGAAGGAAATCTTACCTGGAAACAGGAGTGCATCAGTGACAAAACCAGCTTCGGGTCACTCATCCTCTCCAGTCGATCCATGTCACGCGGCAAGGCACAGGCATGGCCGAGTGTCTTAAGGATGAGGGGACTAGGCCTCTTATGAATACAGTCCTCCGTCGTCATAGGCCTCCCCTCCTCCAACAAGAAGCTCGACTGCCAAGGAGCCGGCTTGACTAGTGGCGATCAGGCGCCCGAGCTGATGCCCTCGTCTCGCAGCCTCTTCCTCGAAGGACCGTCTCCACGCCCGACCTCCTGACTTGCTGACTCAGTCGGGTCAAGCTCGAAACCAGGGGCCTCTTCCATAACAATGGGGGTCGTGACGGGCCTGGGGGCAGAGGGTCCGACAGCGTCCGAGACTGCCGGCGGAGGAGATCCAGCCTCGTCCTCGAGCGCCAGCGCCTCCAGATCCACGAACGCTGGGATCCACGGCATTTCTTCTTCCACCTCTTCAGGGTTCGGCGAGGAGCGATGGGTTCTTCTCCTCAGGGGAGTGTCGCTTGACTGCGGCTCGGAGGTGGATGCTTCGGCTCCAGATGCGGCTCGACTGATGGCGTCGGTCGCAGCTCGGGAAGGCCCCCCTCTTCGAATATGGCCACAGATCGGCCTTCAGCCACAGGCTCACTTGTCCCTGGATCTTCTCCTCGAGGCGGCTGTTGAGGCAGCTCGGCTCTTTTGTAATATCCCTGGTATTTCGGCTCGTAACCCAGGAGCGCCCAGGCCGACCTATTCGAGAATTCGGTGCACCTTGTTATTTTTCGGTGCCAGTCTTCGTTCTTCTTCCAGCCAACTCGCTTGGCCAATTGTTTCCTCTCTCGGGCAGCTGCACAATTGACCATAAGAACATCAGTTTGGCATATCGAAAAACAAGTGAAGATTTCAGTCAAGAAATATATTTACTTGGTACGGCCCCAAGGCGACATGGGACTCTCTGCACTCTGTCCGCCCCGGCGCTGAACTCCTAGTTCCCCGAGGCGCACAGGAGGTCATCCCCAGCGTACTTATTTAAGTCTTCGAGCGCCGTAACGAAGCTCTCTCGGCCAGGTTTGATTCAGAGGTAATAGTTATCCTCCTTGGACTTGCAGATGTCATAAACATCCTCGATGTTGTGGACGCCGAGGTCAATCTCTAATTTCTTATGCAGCACAGCCGTGCCCATGATGATTTTGTAACCGTTGGACATCAGCTAGCAAGGGGTGAGGACCAGGCGTGAAGACAAGCCCTGAGCAGAGGGTCTAGGGGAAACCTAACTCCTCCCTCTATGATGGCTATCAGCGGAATGTGCATCCAGCCATCCGAGTACTAGCGGAGTGCGTAATCCGCAGAGTTCGCCCGCCTGACAAGGACATCGTCCGGTATCTCGTACGCCCTCGTTAACCCCTCTATAGCTACAGGGCTCTCTAGCTAGTTGCTGTAAACACCCATCTCTAGAATCCCCCCAAAGAAATAACCCTAGAAGGAAGAATGGACTAAAATGAGACAACTTACGAGCCAAATGGACTTGGACTGGAATCGCTCTCAGGGCTTCTCCAGTGCGCGTCGCTGCAACTTCTGCTCTTAAAAGCTCTGGGAAGCACTGGGAGGTCTCTTTTCGAATACAGGAAATAAAGATCAGGAAAAAGCAGAAGGCGCCACTATTTATAACAGAAAGAAGCGCCATCTTAAGGCGCCTGTTGACACAAAAAATGTCACTATGTCCCTTCAACACCAAAAGCTACATGGAGCTACATCTTGCCATAAATAGGAAGGCGCCACTTCAAGCACCAGATCTTGTCAGAATCAAACAAAAACTACAAGATCCTTCAAAGCAGCCAAAAGAAGGGTACACATGAAGTTTCGGGCCATTTCGACATCATTTGGCCTAACTTCACTCCTCCGACAGCCAGGCAGGAGCTCCCGGCAGCGACAGTGTCGAAGACTTCAAAACTTCGATCAGAGCCTACGGATGGTCTCAAAATACCTCCAAAAGGTCCCCTGCCAAATTTCAAGTCAAACGGACGACGTTTGACCCTTCATCAACTCTCAGGAAGCAAAAACAGGCCTACCGGCAGCGGTGCACCCCGGAATTATGGCATCCAAATTGGAGCTAATGGATCATCTCAAAATGACTCCAATAGGTCCCCTGTCAAGTTTTAGGTCAAACGGACATCGTTTGGCCTAGTTTCAAAGCTCGGCATTTTCCTCGAGGTGAAATCAAGGCGAGCATTTGCGGGACCCCAAAAGGCTTCAAAACTCAAACCAAAGCCCATGGTTGGTCTTACTTACTACTCAGGAGGCTCCCTGTCAAATTTCAGGTCAATCGGACATCGGTTGACCACAAGTCAAAGCTCGGCATTTCTCTCATGACGAAATTAAGGCAAGCGTTTGCGGGACCCCAAAAGGCTTCAAAACTCAAGCCAAAGCCTACGGTTGGTCCTATCTACTGCTCAAGAAGCTCCGCGTCAAATTTCAGGTCATTCCGACATCGTTTGGCCTAGTTTCAATGCTTGACAAAAAATCGGCAAAACCGCACAACAAAGTCTTCGGCTTTCCAGAAAAATAGGAAACTTTGTGCTCCGATTTGCGTGGCTTCTCGTCGGGTTTTCTTCAAGAGAATCAGGCCAATAAATGAGGGGAAATGTCAGGAAAAATACAGAAGAAAAGGAGTGAAAAAAGATCGAAACACACCGAAGAAGCGGCGACCGAAAGGCGGCCAAGGCCCATGGTCGCCGGCGACCCTGGCCCATGGTCGCCGGTGACCATGGCCCAGGGTCGCCGGCCCATGGTCGCCGGCGACCATGGGTGCATGGTCGCCGGCGACCATGGAAATTCCGGCGACCCAAAAATTCGCCGGAAGACCCTTTTCGGGTCCTTTTCGCGTTTCGAGTTGATTGGCCCCTGTGATTTTTCCAAAATCTGATTTTTCGTACATGAAATCCGTCGATCTTCGTCAACATCACAGATTCACCGCCGAAATCATTGGATGATCATTAGATGCCTCGAAATCGCCAACCGGCCGACAAAGAAAGCACACTTTCTGCCCGCCCGATCGTGAAATCGACAGGACAGATGTTGCCGGCACGTTGACATTAATCAATGTCTGAAATTGCATCGCCATCCGACATCAAACAACATGTGGATCCACCGGCGGTCATCGCAAGAAGAATTCCAAAAGACGCGGCGCGGCCCGCGACTCTTCGAGCGACTTGGCGACCAATTAATGAGGTTAAATGACCCGTTTTATGACAAGTTAATGCGGTCATTAACTCATTATTTTGGACGGCCCAATCAAAAGCAAGCAAATGGGAGTTACAAGTCAAAGGATTTATGGCATTAAAGCCATGAAACTCCTCCCATGATGGGGATTAAAGGCAATTAAAGGCTCATTATTCTCCATCGGCCAATCAGATTCAAGGAAAAAGGAGTTACAAAACAAGTAATTTAAAAACTTGTAACTCCTCCCATTATGAGTATTAATGCATTCAATGCTCATAAACCCTCCTAAATGGCTACCAAAGGCCTATAAATAGGAGGGCATTCCAAAGGGAAAGGATCTAGCTCTCGCTCTCCCCCCGATGAAGACAAAAAAATTCAGAGGCCCTGCAACTCTGCTGCAAAGACCACCAAAAGGTGATTGAAGCACCCTTGGGGGGCCACCCCCCTTCTTCTACCAACATGGCTAAAACGTGGCTTTTCAGCCCGTTTACTTAGCTTTTTATCGGATATAAGACCTTCTCTTGGTCTTTGTCCTTTAAAAATCTGAGGTTAAAAAGTCAAGCCAAGAATCCAAGCATCGTGTTCTCATCTGCATGGAAGATGGAGGAGCCCATACATGACTCGCGACCGTCGATCTGAATGTGTCCCCACAATCGAATGAGAAGTCAGATTCCTTTTCTTAATTTCTATTGTACTTTATTTTTCTTTTAGAGACAAAAATCACAATTCTTGTCTTTCATAATGGATAAGACTTGTAAATCGCCTTTCACGGCATTCAAAAAAAAAAAAAACCCTTTTGTCTCTTTTCTTAAAATATGTGTGCAATAGAAACTAGAAAAAGTTTCATTTCCCCTTTCTACTTGTGAAGGTGGATCTTCGGATCACCGTTTCTAAATTCCAAGTAGAAAAGTGAAATTGGCATACCCGTACAAAAAAAAAAGATGTTGTTACCCTTTATCTTTTCTTCTCCTCCCCTCCGCCGTACCCCAAAAGACCCGGGGCGGAGGCAGCGGGAGAGAGGGAGGAATCGGGTCCATCAAGCTGGCACACCCGGTGGGACACGTTCATTTGAGAACATGAACTTAGATTCTTTGGCACCTTTCTAGTTGGTGGCCGATGTTGAATCTTGCATAAAAAAAAAAACATGAGATGGGATTTTTTTTTTGTTTTGGAAATTTCTTTCTTTAAGTCTATTTCCAATCTTTCTCCTTCTCAAAGAAAAAAAAATCTTCTCTTGTTCTTTGAATTCAGATCTGAGAAATCTCGATCTCCTCCCTTTTGGACTCAGTGCCCGCAGAAATGTTTGAGCACGTCTTCAGATTGGGAAAGGGACCGTTTGCTCTCTTTGATGAGTTCGAAAAAAAATCTGATTTCAAACTTGTCAGATTTTCAAAAAAAAAAATCTTCTTTCTTTTGGACCCAAATTTGAGAAATTTTGGTTTTCTTTTCCTTTCTGACTTAGGGCTCGCAGAAATTGTTTGAGCCCCTGTTCAGACGGGGAAAGGACCATTCGCTCTCGCTGGTGAGTTCCAAAAAAAAAATCTGATTTCAAACTTGTCAGGTTTTCAAAAAAAAAATTCCTCTTTCTTTTGGATCCAAATTTGAGAAATTTTGGTTTTCTTTTCCTTTCTGACTTAGGGCTCGCAGAAATTGTTTGAACCCCTGTTCAGACGGGGAACGGACCATTCGCTCTCGCTGGTGAGTTCCAAAAAAAAAATCTGATTTCAAACTTGTCAGGTTTTCAAAAAAAAATTTCCTCTTTCTTTTGGATCCAAATTTGAGAAATTTTGGTTTTCTTTTCCTTTCTGACTTAGGGCTAGCAGAAATTGTTTGAGCCCCTGTTCAGACTGGGAACGGACCATTCGCTCTCTCTGATGAGTCCATAAAAAAAAAAAAAACGGGGATGCACTTGAGAACACGAAAGTTTTACCGATTGCGTTCTTTAATCGAGGTTGATCCAAGAAAAGCCTTGTCCAGAGTTTGGAGACAGCTAGGCTGTTCTAGGTAAGCGTCCTCCAAACGGGTTCATTAAGTAATCCTACCCTTACCTGGGGGCTAGTCTATCAACATTGGTTTCATAAGATCGAATCGTGAGAACTCGATGTATTCTCAAACCCTAAAAAAAAAAATTTCGTCGATTTTTTGGTTCAAATTTGAGAAATCTTGATATCTTCCTTTTCAGACTCTGTGCTCGCAGAAATGTTGAGCACGTGTTTGAACTGGAACATCATTTGCTCTCTTTGATGAATCCGATACTAACTTTCAAAAAAATCTTCAAAAAAAAAAAACTTCTGTCACGTTTGGGTTCAAAGTCGAGAAATCTTGACCTCTTCCCCCTCGGATTACTGTGCTCGCAGAAATGTTGAGCACGTGTTTGGGTTGGAACGTCATTTGCTCTCTTTGATGAATCTGATCCTGACTTTTATAAAAAAAACTTCCGTCATTGTTAGGTCCAGATTCGAGAAATTCTGGTTATTTCCTTTTCGGACTCTGTGCTCGCAAAAATGTTGAGCACGTTTTCGGATCGGAGTGCCATTTGCTCTCTTTTATGAACCCAACCTTGACCTTTCAAAAATCCCATCTCGTGTCCATTTCAAGGAAGCGATTTACAACATCTGTGCCTAGCGGTGCTAGTACGCCCTCTTGGGTCTACTGTATTCGCGACCAACACATTTGTACTCCCAACCTTATATTGTTTTACCTCGAGTGAGCCTCGCTCCTCGGTAATCTGAATTAAGGTTCACAATTGCTTCTAGCAGTCACTGGAACGCTCACTCTGAGCCTTTCATACTCGCGTTTAGAACAATTGTATACTCTATGGCTTTTTGCCTTCTTCATTTTGCTTGGGCCGGGCCTTGTCCCCTCGAACAAATTGAAAAGAAAAAACCTCGCGAAACCTCAGCCTGCGACAACCTCGCGAAACCTCAGCCTGCAAGAAACCAGGTCTACCTCAAGACTTGGTCTCCAAGACCTTCTCCAAAACAAAGAAGGTCCCAAAGATCTGCAAGGCCAGCATACCTGGCCCAGCTCAAGGAGAACCGGTTCTATCCTCTCTCGTACACGAAAGAGGAGAAACCAGCCCTCCACCAAACAAAATCCACCCAGCACTAGCCGGCTTATTCCTATAAACCCAAGATCAAGTCGTGCATCATCAGGCCTCAGCGAGAATCTGTCAAGGCCTGTATTCCCGCAACTCGGCCCTTCATCTCAACAGGGGCCGAGCTCGCCAAATTTAAAGCTTCGCTGCGACAGGCTAAGGACCGCATCTAGAACTGTCCTTGCCGAATTACAAAGAAGACAAGCTCGGCTGCTGCGCGCGAGGGACCACCTCCTTCGTGGCTAGAGCACAACCCGAGCTAACTGAAGCTCAAATCGCTCGTCGTATGCGTCGCCGCGCGGCGTATCGGCAAAAGAGACTAGAGAAGCAAAGAGCCCAGCACTCCACGCTCCCGGTCTCTCAAAAATGGGTCGAAAAAGAAGCACCCAACCAAGTTGCTACTGTCCATATGGTTGGCAAAACCAGAAGGCGCCAGAAGTTAGCAACAAAACTCCATGTCAAGCGAGGGCGCGAAAACATAGAGAAGATTCTCCCACTCCTTCAAGTCAAGGACACCGGAGCAATCACTCTTCGAGCTCTTCATCCAAAAGAATGAGCTCCAGCTCAGTCACCAAGACGATATCCTCGTTCGACTCTCGAAAGATGAACGTCTTAGTCACAAATGCTAAGCAGCCTCCGCCGCAAGATGACGTGGCCACACGCATCCAGCAGCTGGAGCAGGGACAGCAAAGGATAGAAGCTCTCATAGAGAACTTACTTCTTACCCTCCAACGTCCACTGAATAATGAAGCTCCTCCAAGTCACCATGAAGAAGAGGTAAATGAGTCACGCGCCCTTACCAAAAAGGACGTTGACGATATCCTTGCCAAAGCAAAGGAAGTGGATTCACTAAAGGAACACGGAATCAAGCCACCATATCCCTTATGGATGGACTCGGTACAGTTTCCTACCAAATTCAAACAGCCCACTCTCCAAACATATACGGGGAAGGGCTCGGCCAGACAACATGTCATCCATTTCAAGATCCTGACGGGAGCCATCGCGGATCAAGACGCCCTCAAGATCCGTCTCTTCGCAAGTACCCTAAAAGGTACGGCCTTTGATTGGTACTCCACTCTTCAGGAGGACTCTATCCAAAACTGGGCCATGATGGAGACACGCTTCCTAACTCACTTCAGAGGTGAGGATCATCCTGTGACTATGGCTCAACTCTGCAGCCTAAAACAGGGAGAGAATGAGTCGACATACTACTACATTCACAAATGGAAGGCAATGGCGTACAAATGTTCAGACGTACTGCCACAAGCGTCGCTGGTCGACATCTGCCGTAACAACATGAGAGCAAAAATACGCTCCATGATTATCGGCAACAAGTCAAAGAATCTGGGAGAACTCCTAGAAGCATCAATGGAGGCTGAAACGGTGATCAAAAACCTCAGCAGTCAAAAATCATCAAAGAAGGAGCCGACCGCCATTGCAACCTCGAAGCAGAAGAAAAAGGAGATTCTCAATGTGCAAACCAAGTCAGCTCCGCAGCCACCAAAGAAAGCTGAAAACAAAGGTGCATGTAAGAGACCTGAACTCTCTGATGCCTTCAAAGAACGAGTAGAAAAGAAATACCCGTTCGATGAAGATGTCGAAGAAATCTTCGAGGCTCTCCTGGCAAACGGGAAGCTCACCCTGCCTGAACCCAAAAGACCAGGAGATGTTGGCAAAACCAACGATCCCCGGTACTATCCATACCACCAGATGATCTCGCATCCTCTCAACCAATGCTTCGTTGTGAGAGAAAAGATCAACGAGATGTGGAAAAACGGAGTCATCACCTTTGACAAAAACTATGGGTCTGCCTCCGTCAACATGGTGTCATATGGACAAACACAAAAGTCACTAAAGAAGAAGGTCACTACTTCCTTCAAGGTGATAAAAATGGCTCAAACATCCCAAGAGCTAGTCCCGTGCCCAACACCAGATGGACAGTCCATATGGGTACATCCCGATCTCTTGGAAGATGAAAACTGGGAGATCGTCAAAACAAAGCCGACCGCTCAACAGCGAAGGCAAGCCAGGAGACAACTCCGTAAGCTTAAACAGCAGGAGAAAGCTCAACCAAAACAAGAAGTTCCTGAAAAGACAGAAACTTCCCCTACCCCCTCACTGGGGGCAGTAGAAAAGTCTCCTTCCGAGACTTCGAGGCCGGCAAGGAAATTCACCCTCCGTGATTTCATGCCATCACTACTAAAGACTGAAGACATGCAGGGGGCATCATACTCTTGCAATTCAGTAGTTGGATTCCCCATGGATGGGTACGAGTCCAGTGACACTGCCAGTGACACCGATGAATGGGAGGAATCCCTCGAAACAGGAGAATACCTCTCCGACGAGGAATGGATCCCTGAATCCCATCTCATGCCGGTGATCTGGTATAACCCTTTACAACCACAGGGATCTTGGTCTGATGATGAAGGAGACCAAGAGGTTGTTAAGGAAAATGCTGTTGACACAGCACCTGCCAATGCTCCGGTAGAACCCGATTAGGAGGAACTACAAGGAGTAGATGAAGAAGAAGATCTGGCCCCTATGCCTGATCTCGAAGAATATGCAAGGATCTTGCAACATCTTGCCATAGAGCGAGGACAAGATCACATCAATCAGCTTCATCGCAATCTAGAACCGGTGGTCCCGGAAAATCTACAGGAGTCCCCTCCAGTAACTCCTGAAAATGAAGAAAACTGCTGGGTGGATGATCCCCTTACATCAGAGGATGAATCTGACTCCCAACAATCCGTTCCGGAGACGTTTCCTATTGCTTGCAATGCGATAGTTCGAAACGACAGCACCTCTGGAGCTTCATCTGCCGAGGCCATAAACTCCCATACTACATCAGGTAGTATATCCTCTGATATTACTACCTCGGGATTGGCATCCTCTTTGTTAGTCCCGACAAATACATGATTCCACACGCCTTCTCACTACTGGAACCATGTTCAAACAATGCAGCTGAGTACCAAGCCCTAATTGTAGGATTGGAACTCGCCCTCGAATCCGGCATCACAGTGCTAGAAGCCTTCGGGGATTCTCAACTGATCGTCAACCAGATGAATCAGAAATTTGAAATCAGGAAGCCTGATCTGCTGCCGTGCTACAACAAGGTGCAATCACTTCGGCAAA